>OY764962.1:37706498-37872279 GCA_963668005.1 Melieria crassipennis | reverse complement strand
TTAAAATCCGCTTAGGGTTAACAACATTTTGAGGTGTTCTTAGCCGGTGCAACAACAAAAACATAAACGTTGTTGACAGAGTGTCAAAGGATACGAAAGAATGCTGGGCGAACAGGGCAACTAGAATTGCGTTAACTTTGCGCGCTGCAATGTCAATGAGTATTTAAAGTTTGTTGTACAAGATATGAAAATTTTGTATGTGGTAAATGAGGAAGCAATGTGAAAAGTGCTGGGAATGAAAAGTTTAAAGACATTTTCTAAACGATAATCTGCAATAAGAATAAACAAACTAGGGATAATGTAATCAGGATAGGGTCGAGGGAGGTGGATTTGTTTGAATAGGAATGAGACTGAGGTAAGAAAAGGATGGAATATGAATGTAATAGTGATTGAATTGGAGAGATGGATTACACTGTGGGTGAAATATACCCTCAAAAATTCAGACATGCAGGGGATCTACAGATCAACTTTCTATAGGTATACTGAGTTGAGATCCACCAGCCGTTTGGCTGGATTGGCTCTAGTTTAAGAGAAATCCGACTTTGAAGTTTGCTCATTTTAGTCGAGTTCGTCGCTTAAGTCTTCGAACGTTTAAATGCTAATAGGTCCTAAATCGTTCCGAATATCGCTTTACTGTCTTCGGCAAGTTTGTAGATAACGACCAACAAATTTGCTTAAGACACCAATCCAAAAAAAAAAAATACATTCAATTTGTGTAATTGCGATATGTGCATTTTTTTGCGCAGCGAAACGTGACAGTTTGAAGAGCCAATCCAGCCAAACGGCTGGTGGATCTCAACTCAGTATACCTACAGAATGTCGCTCTGTAGGTCCCCCATATCTGAATTTTCGACTTGCACAGTGTTATTAATGAGAGAACTATGAGATACGGATAGGATGGAATTGGTTTAAGGATGTGATGGATATGAAATGAACATAGCATAAAGATGGTATAGGGAAGAGATGCATAAGCTAAAGGATTGGAATAAACGTAACATGGGTGTAGGGACCAAAAATAAAAGTAGAATAGGTATAGAACAGAATATACATATAAGAGAGACATGGAAAACTATTAATGAGATAAGAATGAGTTGGGGATAAAATACGGTTGGGTGTAGTGGGACAGGACATGAGATAGGAATGGATTAAGAATTGGATAGATGGTATGGAATGAGATAGGCAGAGATAGAGGTTGGAAAGTGATGAGTGGGATAGTGATGAGATAGAATAAAAGTAGAATAGATATACACAAAGATAGAACATTGATAGAACAGTATTAATATATATTAGAATAGGGTTGCGCTAAGGATCAGAGAAATAGAATCAAAATATGGAAAAGTCACGGAACACCTAGAAATAAAATAAAACTGAGACATGAATAGAGTAGATATTATTATGGATATAGGAATGGTAATACTTGTATGTATGTTCATTTAGATTGTTGTAGAATCGAAACGATAGATGGAAAGGCTGGGAAAGATATACGGATTGGATAAGGATGAAATTAAAATAGGATATAGAGATTTTGTATAGATAAATTAATGAGACAGTGAGGGACAAATGAATTAGATACATATGGGATAAGGAGCGGGATGGGATGGCGATGAACATGGAGTTGAAATAGGTTAATGATAGGACAGAGATTGTAAACTGATAGGATTGGTATGGGATAGACACAGAATAGAGTTGGGTAAAAGATAAATAGGGATGAAATAAATAGATTAGAAGGCATGGAATATAGATGAAATCAAAATAAGACAGAAGGATAAGAAATAGGCATGAGATAGATACAGGATATGGAGGAGGATGAAGAAGGAATAAAAATATGATAGGGATAGGACAGAGATAGGGACGTAATATAAAGAAATTAAGATGAGAAGACATGGAATAGAGATGAAGTAGAAATTATATAGAAATGGGATAACGATAGAATATTGTTACGAATATTGTTATGACTTCTCTAAGTTCGTTTTGGATTGTGCTTGAAAATAAAACTAATTCAGTTACTCAGCGCAAACGGAGTCAAAAATCAGCAATCGCTTTATTTACAAATTTACACTTGTTTCGACTTTACACTACTACTATTGCATGTTTCCCCTTTGCTTGCTCAACACAAACTCGACCCTCTGCGCTGCCACTGCTTCTTTTTATATCTGTTTTCTTATCGCACCGATGTTTCTTGCACATTCTAGTTGTACTCTCCATCTCGATTGTTCTAGCACACCCATCACCTTCGCGAACCATCCTTGCCATATCGGAATTATAGCCAACCGGAGGTACTCCAAAGTGCATGCCTAAAAGTATGCTTGGAAAAGCATTCATGCACAGCACAGAGTGCCTCATCGTTGCAATATAAACGATTATCACGTTGGCTGTAAAATCGAGACAGTAGTGGGGGGACTCAAAAGGAGACGAAATAAGAATTGCAATGTCATAGGGATGGAATAAAGATGTGATAGAGGGATAAGATATAGGAATGACATAATTATAAGACAGGAATGGGGAATGAATTAGATAAAGATGCGATATGGAGGAGATGGAGATAGAATAAAAATATGTTAGTGATAGGACAATGATAGAATTTTGAATTTTCAATACTTCAAAAGTTTATTACTAAGAAATAAGCTGTAAAAGTATCTATTTAAGTTTTTGTCAAAATTGTATTCAAAACTTTATTCTACTGAACTCATTTTGTTGCCGTCTGTTAAACCAGGAATGCTCTTTTAATTAGCTCAATTTCAGTTAGTTTTCGATTTGTTTCCATTGACATAATTCCTCAATTATCTGGAAATATTTTTCAAAAAGCCCAAAGACGTTTTTATGGCATAGCATTTACTTGGCTAAAAGCGGCCAGCGTTTGGTTGAATTTCGGCAGGCCGCGGCTTGAGTTTGGCGCCATGGCTCATAAATAATGGGATTGCAATTCAATTGAGTGGAATAAATACGCGCACTCGAGTTTATCTGCAATTTTATTGCTGATTTCTTTTCATTTCCTTTACTTATTCTATTCACTTGGTAATATGAGATGGTTAGTCGCATTTGCTTGGTTCGCTCGTGCGTTCGCGATGCGCTCGGTTGACATTCCACAATGCGATTTATTGCATTGTTCGGCGAGCGGATGTTGTTGCAACCATAGAAAAGGCGCATCGCATTAAAGACACGTCAGCAATTCATACGGCAATCCGGAGACTGCATGCAATAAATAAAAACGTACGAGTAAATGATGCGATAAATATTGCAAGAATAATAATAGATGGCAAAGACTCGGCGGCAACCGGGTTGGAAAAGCAGCAGAAGGATTGAAAACACGCTGCAATTTCATAACGACATGACACGCTTGATTGCGCAAAATCAATTGCAGACATCAGCGAAACAACTACAACCGAGAGCGGCCCAAGTCAGATGAGCAAAGTAAACAGCAAACGAATTTTCGGCATTGCAACGCTCCGCCAGCCGGATGGGGAATGCTCAATTACAGTTGGCGGACGCCAGCCAAGAGGACGCCGACGAATTTGCATAAATGCAACGCGGTCGCGCAACTTGAAAGTCGAAGGGGGGGGGCCGATCATCATAACTGCCAACAACAGCAGCAACAACATAAACAACAGCTGCACCAGCAACGCCATATCGACGCATTCGCACACAGCAACAATTGCAGTTCCGCTTCCGCCTGCGGTCATAAAAATCGCACAACACGCTGGCAACGCGACGTTGCAACGCACGCTGCGGCTGGTGGGCGTTTCATCTAATATTGTCGAAGGCAATCAACAACATTTGCACACAGCACAGCCAATGCCTTGCAACATAAAACGGCTGATAGCGACAGCGCAAAAAATTCGCAGACACTTTAAAAGTTTTGCCATAATCAAAGTTTGGACATTTACGAGCGCATTTGTATGTGTGTGCGAGTCGCTCTTTACTCTCAAATTGAATCGATTGTCAAGTTTGCGCCAATGTTGCCGCTGCCTCCACGCAGTTATTTTTATTGCTGCCGACTTTCCTTTGCACTTCCTCGAGAAATACTGTTGCGACTTTGGCTACGGCCACGGCTTATGGGGCGAGCCATTAGCCATTATGGCGTTTTATCATATTAGTTGAGTTGTTTGCTGCAGCACGGAACCGGCAAGTGTTGGTGGCAGTTCTATAAGTGTCTGCAAATGTGTGTGTGTGTGTGTGTGTGTGTGCACGTCGAAAATAGGCCAACATAAATGTTGATGTCACTGCTGCTGTCAGTGAAGGCACTAAAAATTACAGCAATAAATGCGAGAATGCGCAAAGTTCTGAGCTGTAGCCGAGTTTCAGTTACAGTTTAAACGCAATCTTTACAATTTACGATGGCAGTTTCTATAAAGCAAATGGAGGGAGCAGAAATGGAAGTGTTTACTTATCGCATCGCATTGAGTTGAAGGACAGGTTGTATGCGTATTTATGGAAATTGAATCGATTCGAGTAAAGAAAAGTGTCTGAATGTTTTGTATTAAAAATAAAAAAAATAATAATAAAAAAATAATAATAAAATAAAAACAATTTTATCTTTTTTTCATATTTATTTTAACTATTTTGATATTTGCATTCGGTTTAAGGGAGTGTTCCCGTCTAGAATGCCGATTTTATGCTGTTTTATTTTGGAGCTACAAGGCAACATGCAATATTCTAGTTTTTTGCTTGTTGTTCCTTATTATTTGGAGAACAGAAACTCATATTTGTGTCAAAAAAGTTTATTTTCTAAGTACAAATTTTCAGTGGTCAATGTGACCTTGTCACGCTGATTTTCACTGCTGGCCGATAAGAAATTTCGGAAACCAGTAATCTGAAACAGAAATGGGTATGCAATTATTAATCTGCAATAAATTCCAAGGATGCTAAACCACAGTTTTAGTCAAAATGTTGATTAGAAACAAAATGGCGGCCATATGAAAAAAAATTTTCCAGTTTTGCCACCTTTTTTTACCTTTAGAGTGCTTGAAAATATATTTAACAATAATTTATTGATGAAAACTTTGGTTTAGCATCCAATGAAAACTATCTAGAACATTTTCCCAAAATTTCAAGTCGATACCTCTCATAGTTGCTGAGAAAAGTTATCGGCCAGTACAAAAAATGTGGTTTCGAGAAAAACGCGTTTAAAGTTTCGACATGAAAGTCAGTTTTCGGCGAGCTGAGATTACTTCAATTAACATGCAAAAAAGTGGGTACTGAGTTTGCGGATTGAAAAACGACTTTGGGGGGTGATAGTATATAGTATAAGGTACAAAAAAACGCCAAAAAAATCGATTTTTTCAAACTTCTACCTGGGAACACCCCCTTAATGTAACTTAGAAGACCACCTTTAATGTTTGCATTTTTTTACAACCATTTCCAAGGATTTAGATTTGTCGCATTAAGTTTTTTACGCTTTTTCTTCTTCTTTTACACTAACAGTTGATTGCAACTTTGCATACATATTTTTTTTATTTATTTATTTATTTTTTTTCATTTTCCATTTTTTAAAAATAAAGAAACATGTGTCGAATTATTAATTATTTGAATTTCTTTCACCAAGTTTGCAGTCTATAGGCTCATTATGTTTTTTTATTCACAGTTTGTTCATGTACAAACCTTAACCCGTTGTTTACTGCCTAATTTTCATTTTCAGAAAACTATACATACAATTTTGATTAGCCGGGTACCAGTTCCGCCCATACGATTTTGATAAAATTTCATACACGACCTAGAAGTGACCCAAAATGATCAGAAAAAAAATTTCAGCTTTAAATCTTTCCACGTTGCTGAGATATTCATTAGGTATTTTGTACCCATTACGCAGCAATGGTAGCTTTTTTCCATACTTTGTGAAGTGATCAGCTAAACACGTGAACAAAAGTTATATTTTTTACAGGTGAGTTAGGAGGCAGATTTTTGTGAAGTTCTAAGGCCACGTTTCGCCACATTTTCCAACTCCGGAAAATTCATGATATTTGGAGTCTGGTAACTCTAGCTAGATGGCGAAATTTTAGGGTGACCTTTACTAGATTAAGGTAGTTCCATCTTTACCCTAACTATTCCTATCAATGGTTTTGAGAGATCTCAAACATTGACTTTTTTGTGATTTAAAAAAAAATCTATTTTCATGGGTAAAATTTTACCCATTAGGCAGCAATGGGTTATGCATATTTTGCAAATCACAATTTCCCCTTAACCCATTTTTTGTTCTTTTAATTCATGCATTTTGAAAAATTGCTCTCATTTAAATGTTTTCTAAATTGAATCTACACTGCGATTTACGATTTTGGTTTCAGCTCAGCACTGATGAATAAATCAGCACAATCAGTTACATGTACATATTTGTATAGATGTTGTGTCACACGCAGGAAGGTTTTGGGGGTTCAAACCCCTACTCAAATATCTGTTTAATGGAAGAATTTTAGATGGCAAATATGGTTTAAATGATATTTGGCCTCAAAAGTTTTGCCCCACAAATGAAATCCCATGTTCGCAACTCTGAACTACTTACATTTTTTGGTCTTGTTCAACTTTTCATCAACCTGTAATTTCTATTGAAATTCCATTTTTTTTCATTATTTTATTTTCACTTTCACTTTTAATTTATCCAACAACAATTCCACATTTGTGTTATCACATGAGATGCTTCACAATGAGTAGTAATACCTAAGAGTGGAAGAACGTATGTTCGAAAACACGCCTCTTGCACTTAGCGCGGCATTGTACTTCTATCAAACTGCTCATTGAAGTCACCATTGGACACTGCGCTATAAGGTCTTTGCTCGTAAAACAGTATCTATCCATTGATTGGGTCTGTGATGAATGTAATGAATCTGATGATGAAAATATGTGATGAAGTTGTGGTAATCAAAGAGAAACAGAGGCCAAAGCACACTTCCGATGCCACTGTCCAGCTCTACAAGGAAGCCCTACTTAGTCCAGACAATGCAGCAGAAGGTGAACTATCAGGTCTGCTCAACTTTATCAAGTTGTCGAATTGATTAGGTGATTAAAATGTTTGTAAAAGACAGTTGAATATTTCTCTACCAGCATGAAGTGACTCAAAATAGACATTTTTCAGGCCGCTGAGTGAAAGCGCAGATTATATAATAGGTACTGCATGCACTCAGCTTACTTAACCCAACCTTCACTGGTACTCGTACCCCAAGTCTTAAACCAGTTCACACACTTACATCTTCAATTATAAAAGACTTACTTGTTACACTCTCACTCGTGTTGCCAAATACTTGATTACGTAATGAAATGGCTCAACTTTTGCTTCTCATAACACTACTCGACACGAAAAATGCTCCTAAAAATAAAAGTATTTTTTAGACTAATCTTCTACTGCTGAACACAAAACTGAAAATCAAAAAAATGTCTTAAGAGCGTTTTCGCAAAATCTTCGAAAAACACTTTTTCCCCTCTTATTTCAGTTATGAGCACATATCTCGTAAACCAACCATCCGACTAACACAAGTGGCCCGTCGTTCAGAAGGTAATTATCTAACCTTTCCAACGATTTATAGATTGTCCAAATCAAATGAGATTTGGGGAAGTTACTGACGATGAAATTTGAAAAAAATTGAATTTTTTGACCATTTTCAAAAATTATACATTTTCGAATGGTTTTTTTTATAGATAAAATAAATGATCTCCTCTGGTTTTAAAATCTAAGATGAAAGATATATTATTTTATCAAATATTATGCCTAACATCAATAGAATTGAAAGAAAAATTACAAAGTTATGATGCAGTGAGTGAAAACACCAACTTTACATTTATTACATCGTGCGAAAAAATTTTTGTATTTTTCCGAGACCCATCCAAATGTTGATATAGACGTGAAACAAGAGGTCATTGGCCTGGGTCCTGGCATAGTCAGTTTTTCATTTTCTGCCCCAAAAACCTTTTTAAAGGACTTTAAAATTTTAAAGATATACGCATTTTAAATATTTGCGATTGTGCAATGATGAAGATATGGGTATCAAATGAAAGAGGAAAATTGTCTCCTTTTAACTAAATTTTCTATTTTGAACTTTCAGAACTTTGAAATAGAAAACTTTAAATGTATGAATCTACAGACTGAGATTCATAACATTTATGTTTTGCATACCTGACATATTTTGGTCTTCAAAGTTAAAAATAGAAAATTTAGTTAAAAGGAGACAATTTTTCTAAAACTAGAGGAGATCATTTATTTGATCTACAAAAAGTGTTCGAAAATTTAAGATTTTTGAAATTGGTCGAAAAATTCACTTTTTTACAACTTTCATCGTCAGTAACTTCCCCAAATATCATCTGTCTTGGACAATCTATATATCGCTGGAAAGGTTAGATAATTACCTTCTGAACAACGGGCCACTTGTGTTAGTCGGATGGTGGGTTTACGAGATATGTGCTCATAACTGTAATAAGAGGGGAAAAACGTGTTTTTCGAAGATTTTTCGAAAACGCTTCTTAAGAAAATTTTTTGATTTTCAGTTTCGTGTTCAGCAGCCGAAGATTAGTCTAAAAAATACTTTTGTGTTTAGGAGCACGCGATGAACCCATTTTTTGTCGAGTAGTGTAATCATTCGAGCTAATTTTAACACTGTAACACTTTTTTACCGATACTGAAAGCTTTTTGTAGAAACGAATAATTTTCTTACCATTACATGACTTTCTCTTACACAAATGCAGTTGGTTTCTTTATTTACATCGACAAAGACGAAAATGTAATTTATTTTCTGAGCACCACCATTAATTCTTTACTCAACATTCTATTCCCTAACCTCTATATTCTTCCAGAACAAAAGAAAAACAATTTCCTACACTTTCTAAGAAAAAAGTAGACTTATCTACAACACTTTAGGAGGTCCTAATTTACATTTTTTTTTTATTAATACCGGTCTAAATGATAAACATTTTACTCATTAATAAAATTTTACTCATACGACCCATGAGTACAGTATGAAATGTTACTCATACGACCCATGAGTACAGTATGGATATCACTCATACGACAATATGAAATGCCACGCAGGCGATCGAAGAGTACAGACTAAAATGTTACTCATACGCTCCTACAGAGCAGTGTTAAATGTTGCTCATACGACAGATGAGTACAGTGTTAAATGTTAGTCATACGCCCAATGAGTGCAGTATAAATTGTTACTCATACGACATACAGTACAGCATGAGGTACAGTTTAAAATGTTACTCATACGACCCTACAGAACAGTGAAAAAAGTTACTCAACCGATCGATGTGTTAAGTATAAAATGTTACTTATACGACCCATGAGTGCAGTATAAAATGTATTAAATGTAACATTTTACATAGTGAAAGAGGGCTTTGCTCTCAAGTTCGAAATTTAAAATTTTAAAATACCTAAATATCAAAAATTATATTTTGAAATACTTTTCCGATTTTTTGGTACACAGTCAACAGTTAATTAAAAATACAACAACTGTTTCTATGATAAAATTATATCAAAACTTCTGCCAATTTATTTTTCAGATATCAGCTGTGCTTATTCAGCCTAAGTTTTTCAATCCTGCTTGTTTTATTTTCATCATTTATATGCATCAGCTTTACTATATTTACTCCCTTTTCTAAACTTGCTTCTACTTTTTTCAAGACTCATCTTGCGCTCTTCGTTCATTCGCCACTCAATTCCACAGTGAATTTTACAATTGTCTGCCCGTTTAATTCGCATTTGATTACAGTTGTTTATCTTTTCCAATCAAATGTACAAATTCCTCTCATAAACATTGAGGTTATCTATTCAATTAGGCACACTTTGATGCGCTTTGTTCTCGTGCGCTCAATTAATCGCATTAAATTGTAGTGCATTCGATTTTAATTAAAAACTCACATTCTAAACGCTTCAACAGCAAAGTATTCAAATCGACACAGCACAAATTGCCTGTCAATTGTATGCCATAAAATTGCCGCCCCCAACTGGCCCTCCGAACACACACACACACACACACACAAACTGTTGACGATATTTATTTGTTTGTGTATCGCCGAAGTAATAAAACCCTTTATTTTGCAACTAGTACAAATTCCCATTTAATTTGTAAATATTTTTATTTGCTGATAGAAACAACAGCAGCCACCCAGCCAGCCACCCAGCCAGTAATAAAAATAAAAATAAATGTCATGTGAAAATTGATGAAAAACTTTTGCAATTTGTAATTTCGACAGAGAATGACAAAATGTAAAATAGGGGAATGTTGGTGCGTCGGTGTGGCGATTTGGCTGGTGTTGATGTTTGCCAACTCAACAGTTGCACTGCTCGCTGAAGCGCTCAACCTCACAACACTAACACAAACACAAACACACACAAATGTACGGATACTGTCTCCAACACAGCTGAGGACAACATTTTTTTGAAAAATATATATTCTATAAAAATCGTTTGAAATCTATGGCCCACCACTTCACGCCAGTACACCAGCGGACGATGAGAGGGAAAGAGCAGTGGCGGATTCACGGGGCTTTTTGGGGGTTGAAACCCTCCGAAATATTAGGATCGACTTTAAAACTACATACAAATTAAAATGCATTTCTTGGCATTTTATGAATATTAAAGAATTACTTTTTGAAACCCCCGGAAATATTTTTTCTGAATCCGCCACTGGGAGAGAGAGATTCAGAGATTAAGGGGGGGGGGGGGGAGAGACGACAAGCGGGCAACTGAATCACTGCTATGAAATTTAGAAAGGATTAAATATATATGGGTTTGTGTGTGTGTGTGTGTGTGTTGTGCGGCATCAGGCGAAAGCCGAAGCACAAAAACACAAAATCCAAAACGAGTTTGCTGGCGCACTGCGAACTGGCCCCAGCGGGCAGACGGTCGAGGGGGTGCGGCCAGTTGAACGTGGAGTTTGTGGAAATTACTGAGCTACCAAAAACTGTCAGATAACAACAGTCATCAGTGTATGCTGCAGTTGCACAAAAATTAACAACAAAAACAACAACAAATAAACCGACAAAACACAGCCACTAAAAGGCAAAGCGGCGAGAAAGGAAGTGCAAAAAAGTTTGGTCAACTTTTTTAAGCGCAAATTTATGTACTGCAAGTATTCGTCGCTGCATGGACGAAAAATCAGCGCTGTCGATAATGCAGTGCAGGTCAAAGTCACAACCAAAGTTGCGCTCAACTTCAGCCGCGTCGGTTGCTGCCCCCATACAGCCCTTCAACGACTCGAGACTAATGTGCAAAGGGCGGATCGGGCTGAACGGATTTGCAAAAAGTTGGGTTAAGATGAAGCCAAAGTCAAACTTTTTCAAATGGAGATGTGTGCTGGCCATTATTGTTGTTGCTGTTGTTGTTCAGCTTGTCGCTTGTCTGTCGGCTCTTATTGCTGATGCGAATGACACTGATTGTGTGTTGAAACGGCCGCCCGGTGCAGCTGCCTCAGTGGCCAAGTATGTCAAACACGAGCCTAATTAGCAGCAGAAGCAGCAGCGGCCGTGGCAAGAGGCGCACAAGTTTTACGACCAGTCAATGACCATAAAGCGGCGAAGAGACAACTTGAGTTGGCACATCTAAACATCTACATAAACATTTATACAAAATGTACACAATGCGCTGTTGTTGTCGCTATTGGTTTTACTTGTAAGTTATCTACTACTGTCGTTGTTTTTGTTGTGATTATTTGTTGTTGCAGCCACTGTAATGGGTTCTATTCGTTTGTGCTTTCTTCGAATTCATTTGTTGCTATTTGCAAAGTTTAATTATCGAAGTTTGCGACAGAGTAGAAAAAGTACTAATGGAACTTTTGTTGTTGTTGTTGTTTGTACTTTGGTGTTGTACTCATCGGCTACCAGCGTCTGGATGTTGTGATGGCTAATTTTCAAAGTTAGAAGTGAAGCAACCAGAAATTCGATTTAACAAATTTTTTATTTCAAGAATATTTTGGTTGCTCTTTTAGTTCTATTCATTAATAAGCAACCACAAATTCCGTTTAATTATTTTCTTATTTTGAGAGTTGAGTTTGAGTTGGTTTTGAAAATATTTTATTGGTTTTAAAAGTGTTATATTATATTTTCAGAATATCTTATTTATTATTTCATTTTTTAATTATATTATTTTTTTTTTTAGTATGAAAATTTATTTTATTTTAACAAGTTCGCGGACGTGAATGCCATAGCAGTCATTTTCATAGTGATGCAAAATTACGTGAATGCTTAAAATTTTAAAGAAAATTTTTATTCATTTATATTTTTATAAACTAAAATTTTTTTAATGAATATACATTTCAAAGTAATTAGCAACTGATTTATTAAATAGTTTCATATTATTTTTTTATTTTCGGGGTATTTACAAATTTGCTTAAGGGGGTATTTTAGTATAGAATTTCGTGAAAATAGATTTTTGTCATATTTTCAAAGCTTAGACCTTTAAGAATAATTCTCTAAGAGGATTTACGGAAATTCGAATTATTTTCGGAGTTATAGTTAATTTTGTGTCGCGCCGCTCAGACTGCCCGAAATGAGACTCTAAACTTTAAGGGGGTCGTCTACGTATAAAGTTTCAAAAAAATCGAATCCAACAAAGGGAGGAACTGGTGGTACAACGGGAACATATCCAGGTAGAGGAAGGTGAACTCTACGGCCCCGGCATAGATGATTAATCGTAAGATCCTTCAAAAATATTTTTTTTCTTGTGTAAAAGTTTAAACGCGTTTTCCCGAAAATCGTATTTTTCTAACTTACTTGCACGATTTTAATACGATTAAATAAACAAAAAAAAAAAAAGTTTGTGAATATCTTTTTTCGTTCCTTCGTAATAAATTTTGAAAAACAGGCTCGAAAATCAGGCCGCTACGTAGACGACCCCCTTAACCCTTTCAATACTGCGGGGATATATAAGTCCCAGAAAACGTATTCGCTTTGAAAGTGCTGGGATGGGACTAAATAGTAGTCTGTAGTCAGTACTTCACAACACGTGTTTTGGTTAGCATAACCTAACTAATTCATACTTGGTATACGTTCAGAAGTGTAAGCGTGCTCTTTGTGCATAAAAAGAAACAAAAAAAATATCTGAAATTATGTAAACATGTTCTTTTACTGTTCATTTACAGCACATTTAGTTCAATTATACAGAAATATCTTCACTGGCCAAACATCGTATTGAAAGGGTTAAACACGTTTTTCTCGAAACTACTTTTTTCGATTCGGTTGACATGATATCTCAAGTTCTAATGCACCAATTTACTTGAAATTTGTAACATACTTTCTTAATACTATCAAAATTGAAAAATCTGATCTATATCGTCGTGAATGCTATAGCATTCATTGTGCATAACGGTTAAAATATGATAATCTGACAACTCTAACAATACGTGTATATGTGTAATCAGATTTCAGATAGTGCTTATAGTTTCCACAAAAATAGCCTGTCTATTTTTGCTGCTCATTGAAATTTTTACTGTCCGCGAACGTGTTAAATAACCTTGAAGCCGATTTAAGATGATATATGCTAACCGTTCACTGCACAGAACGATTAACTCCATGAAACAAAAAGTTCAAAAATTCAAATAAATATTGTTAATACAGAAATAGCTTCTATATAACGGGGATTTTGGGGGCTTCAAACCTCCCTTTATACAAAAATTTTTGATGAAACATATGATTTTAAATGGATTTGGGCTCAACAATTCTAAACGGCCCACTGACACTAAAGCTTAATTCCGTAACTTTGGTGGGTGTGGCATAGGGCATGTCAATTATAAGTTAATTACCAAATATATAACCTATCTTTACATCAATGAAGCACAAAATCATGTGATATGTATTAATATTGCTTTGCCGACACGTAATGCAGCTTTGTTTCGGTATTTAGGCGGTCACAGAGAGGGTGTGGCCGATTCTATACAGACTTTGTTTGTCGCGCTGAGTGAGTTGCGTTCTGTTATATGTCCCCATTACATTTTTTCATTTGATATACGAACATTCTAATGACTTAATCTGCACCCCACACCTTGTTTTCCTTATTAATGTACTACTTGAACCATTATCTTTTGTCACTCTCCCTTCAACTTCGACGATAAACCACAAAAAGTGATAAACTCATCATTTGCAATAACGCTCAATCAATAAGGAAAACGTGTCCTTTATCATGACATCTCTTGCGGCCACATTAAATGAGATACAAAAATCAAATAAGCCCGCATATTTGCCTATCAATGATTGCACACACACGCACACACGCACACACACATACACATACAGGGGCGGATTTACCATACAGGCATTGTAGGCAGTCGCCTAGAGCGGCAATAATTGAGGGGCGGCAAATTTTAGCGGGAACTTTGAAAACTTGTTGAATTCGTGGGAAACCAACATTCTAAGTGTAAAATGCCTGAATCGAAGAAACAATCGATTTATACAAGCAACGAAAATAGACATACATTTTGCACAAGCAAAAAAAAAAAAAAACCATTTATACAAGGAACGAAAATAAACATACAGAATGCGCAAGCAAAACAAAAAAAACCCGATTTATACAAGCAAAGAACGAATGCCCAAGCAAAAAAAAAAACCATTTATACTAGCCAAGAAAATAAACATACAGAATACAGAATGCGCAAGAAAAAAAAACACAACTATTCGCACCAAACTAATTCCACCATTCAAGAAATTGTAAAATAGGGGGGCGGCAAATTTCTAAATCCGGCCCTGTACACATACACATACATAAATAAATAAATAGGCGGGCAAAGCAGATACGCGCGCTCGTTCTTTCCACGCCCACTTTAAACGACGGACGAGCACACATTTCACTCAATCATAAAAGTTCAATTCATTTACGCTGATTGACTTTCAATTGAGTTCAATTGCGTGCGAGGGGGGAAAATGAAAAATAAACAAAAAATGAAAAGAGGCAAAACGCGCAAAGAGGCAACAGAAAAAAAAACGCAGATAGAAATCGGTCGCAGAAAACAGTCAGCGCCCTGAGCGGCAACGTGACAAACGCACAAGTGATGTCAACACAACATTTTTTCTCAGCTGCGGAGCCTCACACTTCAACTTGAGCCTCTGCCACAGCGCTGCTCCTCTTCACTACACTTTC
This sequence comes from Melieria crassipennis, assembly GCA_963668005.1. NCBI lineage: Eukaryota > Metazoa > Arthropoda > Insecta > Diptera > Ulidiidae > Melieria > Melieria crassipennis. The sequence continues at coordinate 37,857,227 of OY764962.1, read as the reverse complement.
ACACCCCCACTACCCACTCGACTTTGCACTCTTTATCGCTGCCATCGTTCGCTCTGTTTGTGCCTTATTTATGCCACATGCAACTACACACACACACACACACACATCGGCCTCATCGACAGACAACAGTCAGTCAGTCAGTTGGCCCGCCAGCCCTCGTCTTTGTCGCCTTGTTGCTGTTGTGATTTTGTTGAAATTGTTGATGTTCTCTTTGTTGTTGTTGTTGTTGTTGTTGTTGCTTTGCACAAGCATGTGTCAGGTACGTATTTGCGTACTTTAACGCTGCGTCTGCGTGATGCGACAGCCGCCCCTTGCCCCCACACTTGCCATCAATTTCAGTCAAATTCAATTGAAGTGTATTTTTATTGAAGCATAAAAAGCCTGTCCTTGCCTTGCCGTACACCTCACTCCTGCCCCCGTAGCCCCCTCCACCCACACGCCCTCTGCCTACACCGGCGCCACACATTAAAGCTGAGAATGCGGCTTTTATGCGTCGTTTTACGCTTTGTTTTTTTCTTTTTGTAATATCTTCCAGTGCCTTTTTCAATATTTTTTCTGATTATTTTTATTTTTATTTTTAAAAAGCTACGGAAAATGTAACGCAAAATATGTTACAATTTTTTGCTACAATATTTTCCCTTCATTTATTGTATTTCAGTTCAGTTCATGCCCAGCTTTGTGTTCGACTCTGATTCAATTGAATGTTATTACAAGGTGTGCAAAATGGGCGCAACCGCCGGAGCTTCCCCGGCGCACAGCCCACCACAGCACAGCACAGCACAGTTGACGAGTGATGGGGTCGACCGGCATCTCAAAGCAAAAGGAAGCGCAATGCTACTTACTTACATGGCTTTTATGACTTCAATTCAATTTGTTTACGTGTGTGAATGGCACTAAGAAAGACACGAAAGTGTCCTTACGCACATGTTGGCACCAGCATAACGGTGCACTCTACGCTACCCGGCGTAGAGGTAGAAGACAGTAGAAAAGGTGCGAGCATTAAAGACAGTATTCGACGTATGTGTTCTGTGTGTGTGTATGTGTGTATGTGAATTTGAAATTATGTGAAAATGCATGCAGAGTCATGTAAAGGAAAGTGTCAATATGATTGTTGTAGCACGTATTTATGCGCTCGAAGTTATTGTCCTGTCGACACTGAAAGGAGCCATACGGCTCTATGGTTCTTTCAATACTTTAAACATTGAGCAGACATTGAAAGTCTAAGGTTAACATGAAACCTGAACTGTTTTTGTGTTTTAGTTCCTTAATTGATGCCAAAGCTTTGCTCAGTTTGCTTGCTGGAAGGAATTTTCATTATGCAAAAATTAAAACATTATTATTGCTTACTTTTTTATTTATTAGAATTGAAATTTCGATACACTTTTGAGCAATGGATAGCATTAAGAGTGGATAGATGGATAACATGGCTCATCGGTAGGTTAGATTAAGTTAGGATAGGTTAGGTTAGGATCGCTGCCTCTGCTTTAGACACACTTAGACTTACTTATGACACGCTGTGATACCACAATCTCACTCGTTAGAAATGTGTATGCAACACTGTTTTTTTGAATAAAATGTTGCGACACACATTTCAAACGGTTGGCGGAAGGGAGGCGGGGCCTACATTTAAATGCCGACTACGAACGGGTACACGACTTGCGTAATCGGTATTTTAGTCTATCTTCAGCTACCAGTTTGGACTCAGCAACATAACCGCGTCTTTTTTGTCACCTCCAATCCAGTTTATCCCACTATTCAAGAACTTGTATAAAAGACTTTCATTAACACATTTTTTACAAATTTATCTTCACTTGTATTTTTTTCTGGCAATAAATTAATTGAAATTTATTAATAACATATAATTTTTTCTGTTGTTTGCGAGATGTAGGAGACAATGGGGAATCTAGCTTTCTTGGCCCCCTATGCTATTTATCTAAAGTATATAAAAATGAATCGTGGTTCGTTCGGCTGCTTAAAACTTGAAAACGACTGGACCAACTTTTATACTTCCTTCGGCGGGTTTGTTTCAAATTGTTACGTGAAGGTTTAGGAAAAAAGATAAGTCGGGAAAACGGGGCGTGGCACCACAAGAATACATTTTTAGACAATAACTTTGGAACCATAAGTCACACATCAATTAAATTTGGTACGAACTTACTATTTAATCATGTACTTCGATAGAGGGAATGGGGCGGGCATTGAACAAAAGGGGTGTGGCACCGCCCATACAACTCAAATCTTTTAAATGGAATAGCTTCCGAATTGTTAGTCGCACAGCATTTAAATTTGGTGGTCCGTCGTTTCATAGATGTGTCATTCTACTATTAAAATTTGATGGGCGTTGAACAAGGGGCGTGTCACATTTTTTTAACCAACATTTTCGCAGTACTGTAAATTCACATCAATGAAACTTGGTACGAACACTTAGTAGCACAATTCGACTAGAGCATTGGAACAAGGAGCATTGGACAAGGGGGCGTGGTACCGTCTCCATTTTTATATACATAGATTGTTTGTCCTGACTGACTAACTGATTGATTGATTGACTCATCATCGCCCAGCCCAAACCGCTGAAATTTGAACTAGAAGAAGAAGTACCCATTCTTGAAGAATGAACCTCCGCTAAGACGGGATTTTTTGAAATTCAAGGTCTAAAGGGGGCAACACATGTATTAAGGTGTTTTATGAAGAAACGTGATTTAATAGACATATTGATTTCCAACTTCCTGCAAATAATGTAGATCAAAAATAATTCGGGTATTTTATAATTTTTTTAAAATAAAAATTTAACTGAACCAACAATGGGTTAAGATTTGTTTACGGGAAGACTCGAAAAGACATGAACCGATAGGCCTATTGACTTCAAAAAATTGTAAAAATACTTGAAATAAAAAAAATTGGACACGCGTTTCTAATTATTTTCAAAATCGAAATCTAGCAAACTAAGGGTTAAGAATTTGTTTAGAGTAAATGCGAAAACTCATGATCTAAAGGTCCTTTAGACTTCAAAATTTTTGGAAACACGACATCAAAGATAATAGACATATGTTTCTTTTCAAATCAAAATCTGACGGGGTCAACAATGGGTTCCGAATTTGTATTGGGGGAAACAATAGAGCTTGCGTGCGAAGCCGCGGGGCCCAGCTAGTTTTCCATAAATTTTTTTGATAACTGCTCCGTGGGGATGATCCCAAAAAATATTGTATGGAGTGGAGCTCAGGCATCTCATTTTGTCCACTCAGACACAATACACTTGTACCAGCATTTTTTTGACTGGAAGCACTTGGTATTGCTTCTCAATCGTGGAAAATCTCTCTAAACTGTATTCATGGGTCGATTGAGTAACATTTTAAACTAACCTATGGGTCGTATGAGTGACAATTTAAACGGTATTCATAAGTCGTATAAGTAACATTTCGATCTGTAATCATGGATCGTATAACATTTTAAACTTCACTGTACTGAAGTGTAGTACCCTTTCATTTATCCTTAGGAATGCTAGACTTTAGTGTCCCATAGGCCCTTAGTGCCTGTGGCATAGATTATGGTCAACAAAAATATCCGGAATTCTTCAATGAAACGAAGAATTATTATTAGTTTATTTCAAAGCCGTTACATGAGTCGTGTATAGGAAAAAGCCACAAGGAACCATGTAGGGTAAATACTGATCTGAGCTGAATAGTATGAACGTTGTTTTTGGTCAAATAATCTCATACAATTTGAGTTGTGTGAGCCGGTGCGTTGTCGTGGTGAAGGAACCAGGAGTTGTTGCTTCACAATTTTAGCCTCTTGCGATTACAATTTTGCACTTAAAATCAGGGACATAACAGCTATAACGTTTTTAGAAAAAAAGTTGGAAAATAACTGTTTCACTGTAACAAATATTTTAATTGTTACATTGTAAATTGTAATTTGTTACAATTATTATTTTGAAATAATTATCTTTAAATCTATGTATAACTATTATTCGTGACAAATATTTTTTTCTGTTGCCTAATAACTATTATCAGCAAGAAATATTTGTTCCTATGCTCGGTAACGTTTATGTTTTGGAAAATATTTTTTCCGTCATCGCGTAACTGTTACAGTCAAACCTAAATTGGAGCGTTAGCGGCAAGCAACTGTCAAAATTGCTTCATGCCCATACAAAATGTATGGGGCAAACCGCAATTGAAACGCTTTGAAACCGATATTTTTTTACATTTCATGATTTTTACAATCCCAACGCAACGCTTCAATTTCGGCATGCCGCACTGAGCGAGAGCGTTGCGTCAGAAAACGCAACCAATTTAGTTTTCACAGTTATGAGAGAAAAATACTTTTTACGTTGCTCGGTAACGTTTATTTTGTGAGAAATATTTGTTCCGTTGCCAGTAACTATTGTGAATGGGACTTGTTTTTTTTACGTTGACTGATAACTATTATTTTGCAATATATATTTTTTTCGTTGAAAATACCGGCACACAAAAAAAAAACAAATGTCTGACGGTGAATGCGACTATAAATTTTCTATGGAATTCGGTTGGGGAATTTCCGGAAATATTTTGATTAATAGATGTATTATATGACATACATATGTATTAAATAATCTGTATCAGACGACTTAGCATATTTTAGAACTCATTCAAAATTTTAAGTAAATCGCATAGAGGTGGCGAAAGTTGCTTTGAATATTAATTTTAATAATGCGACTTACATAACTAAAACATAGTTTACCCATCGTTTCTAGTTGATTAGGTTAAGCAAGACAAAACAGGCATTTGCTCGAGTAGTACACCCGGAGACCTCTGCGGTTTCTGTTTGTTTTGCTCGGAGAATGAAGCAACCCACCTGCCGTCCTGCGTTCAGTGACAGACACCACTAGCCTGAACCTTATATGAATCTAGCCATATTTTTTTTTTATTTTTTTTATAAACGAGCCAACGCGCAGGGGATACCCCTTTAAATGCGAGGCATTGCGCTGGTTTAGGAAGGATATATAATAAACGTTCGGCATCTCAAAAGACCGCGTGGGTCATATCCTGCATGAAATATTGGGTATAAAAAAGCTGTCGGCTCGATGGGTGCCGCGTTTGCTCACTCCGGACAACAAGCAATCCGAAGGAGTTTCTGCGTCGTTTCGTGACCATCGACGAAACATGGATTCACTGGTACACACCAGAGACCAAGGAACAATCGAAACAGTGGACTTTGCCCGGCGAATGTTCTCCGAAGAAGGCAAAGACTGTCCCATCGGCCGGAAAGGTTATGGCCACCGTTTTCTGGGATTCACAAGGTGTGATCTACATCGACTACCTGGAGAAGGGCAAAACGGTCACAGGGCTCTACTATGCCGAACTATTGGGCCGATTCGATGCCGAATCGCAGAAAAAACGGCCCCATTTGGCAAAGAAAAAAGTGCTCTTCCACCATGACAACGCACCAGCTCATACCTCCGCCATCGTCACGGCCAAATTGGTCGCATTAGGCTACGAACAGCTGCCCCATCCACCGTATTCTCCAGATTTGGCCTCGTGTGACTTCTTTTTGTTTCCAAACTTGAAAAAGTCACTCGCCGGGCAGAAATTTGAGTCGAATGAGGAGGTTATCGCCGCCACGGAGGCCTCCAGAAAACGTATTTTTCAGACGGGTTAAAGAAGTTGGAGCATCGCTGGGTCAAGTGTATCGAGTTGAAAGGAGACTACGTTGAGAAATAAATCGCCACTTTTCCAAAATTATCGTTTTTCTTTTGTAGGCTAAGTACTTATCGGACCACCCTCGTAAAAGAAGGCAATTTTAAAAAGACTATTTAGGACTCAGATTAAAGATCAGATTAAAGTGAAGCCACAGTCGCCAACTCGACCACAGTTCAGTTCACGCTTTAGTGCTCTCAGCTCAAATCATAGGAAAGACACAGAGAGAGAAAATATTGTACACACTACATTCCTCCCCCCCTCACACAAAAAAACTATTCTCGTTGCATTTGACACTTTGACGTTTTTATTAAATTATGTCAGTCTGTGTTGCCAACTCTGCGTGCACAGCCCACACGGCCGCCACACACAGCCCCAACGTACGCCAGTACTTACGTCCACTTGTGCCGCTCCCCTGAGACCACGACGGGCTGTTGTCCACCTCTTCGGACACACTCCTTTACCCATTCCCAGCTCGCTTTCCCCTCCTCGACAGGCGTTTTGTGCCAGTTTGCTGTGATTTTTATGAAGTGCCGTCTGCCAAGGACACTTTATTAGGGTTATTAATTTGAGTAGCAGCGCTGTCGCAGCGGCAGCACTCTGCGCCAGACTTGTGCCGCCTGCGCTGAACATTTGCTCTCGTTTTGCGTCTCACGTTTGTGCTATTTTCGTGCAATGTTCGAGAAAATATCACAGACACCGAATGCTGCGCAATAAAACTGTGCAGTTGTGTGTGATAAATGGCGCGCAGTGACAACGTGCCAAGTGCCCACTGACCAGTGGGCTGGGGCCCAGACGCTACAAATCGAAGAAAGCACAACAATTCAAAGGTTTAGATGCGTGCAACAGATGTCGCCGCAAAGTCGCCAATGCGACAGCACCGCCAGCAATGAGTCAATTATATTTGGCTATAGCAATGAAATGAAACAAAATCGATTTTCTTTATTTATCGATTTCTCTTTAGTAGCACCAAAGATGTCTTGAAGTAATTTATTTAAAATTAAATAAATGGAAAAAGTCATTGCAAAAAAGTACTTAACCCTCTCGATCCCAAAGTTGCCTGAGAGCAACTTCACCAATTTGTCATCTTATAGCAAAAGCTACGATTGATTTATGGATTTAATTTAAGTAGGCACCAACAAATAAATATTTTTAGAAGTGAATTCAAAGCTAATTAAAAAAATTTTACTGTTATCCCCAAAATAATTTCCAATAATTTGCAGCGATATCAGTGAAAGTTTGTGTTCTAATTGAAGTCTACGAATTGGGCGCGTTTGATGAAAACCCTGTTTCTTTAATAATGCTTAAATAAAATCAAAAAGTGATAATTTTGTATTTTTCCACAAATATTAGATAATTTTTCTGCAATTACAAAATATTGATACAAAATTTATTTAACCCGTTTTAAGCTAAAATTGTTCAAAAGTAAACTAGCTCTAGAACTCTAACAAAGAGGTGTGGCGACTTCAAATGTCGTGTGCATACTTCTTAGCCAAGTGATGATTTAAATACCAAAAAGTAATATCGAGACACAGGGTCAAATTCGGGTCGAAAGGGTTAAAGAAAACTTAATTTTAGTTTTATTTTTAGAGTGTAATTTTGAAAACCAAAATATTCTTGATAGCAATTTGTCCATGTTATGGAGTTGGGGCTAGAAAATTATGTTGCCTACTCACAAATTCTGAAATAGTCTTTTATCCGGGGACATCTAATTCGAATGAATATTTTGCGTGGGTCATAAGATCGGAATAAATGCATTGAGGGGTATTAAAAATTTGGTGGGACATATTATCTCAGTAGTCCCAAAAGAGTTAAATCCTAAAATTCCTAAGCATCCTAACCCTCAACTATTTCTACCCTCTAACTGCAATGAAAAAATCCACGTGTTGCCGCCTAAAAAGGTTTACTTGAAAAAAATACAAAACCCACCTTTCGAAAGTCCAATTAAAGCCCACTCAGGCCTTATTATCACCAAATATTGTCACATCTTATTGCATAAACGTCAACAGCTGTCCAACTTTATTTTGTTCGCTTCAATAAGCAGTCGAATGCTTCTGACATCTATTTTGTATCTGTCGAGAAATCTTCAGCTGTCCGAAAGGTACTGAACAAGAAACTTTTAATTGAACTTAATGACAAAATGAAGTCAATACGAAACCGGCTCTCACAGTATCTAAGCAAATCGATAAGCAAACAAACACACACACACACAGTTAGGCAAACATTGCAAGTTTGTTGCTGTCATGGCGAGAAAAATATGAAAGTTAACTTTCATGCCTTGGCAACAACGGCAAATAATACATAAAACCACAAAGAAAGTGTTAATTGGATCTATCGAAAGAATAACAAGAAAACTTTCTTCAGTCATAAAATGTGCATGTGTGCGCGATGGCCAAAGTTCTTTTGACGTCTATGTAGTCTTATGGTGTGGGCTTATCAAACTTTTCGTATAAGCATGAAAATAACTAATGCTACGAGAAGGTTGGAAAGTACAATCGTTTTGCGTTCAAAATCATTGAAGTGAGATCTCACGCTGACCGGCGAAAAGTCGTACGTCATAAAAAAATCACTTAATACACCGTGCGACAGCATTTTTGACACCAGAAAAAATCCATATGTGCGTAAAACTAGAGACCAAATATAGTAATACTGCCTACTCAGATTTTCATTTATACATCCTTTGTCCTTTTAAAAGGACATCAAAATTTTGAAGGGGATAAAAAAAAAAAATAAAAAATACGTAACCTCGTTCGAATATGGCGATATGTATATTCTAGCTTTATTAGTTCGAAAGTTATTAAAAATAAGGCGAAAGCTGTAATTCTAATGAAATACAAAAATTCTAATTTATTTGAGTATCAGTAATTTAAATAATTAAAAGATACAAAATAATGAAGCGAGAATAATGGAATTTTGACACGTGATCAGGGAGATTTGGGGTTTTAACATACTTACTTTTCAAGAAAATTCGATGTAAATTTTCAAGGATATAAAGGATTAAAATTTTCAAAGGACCTTTTTCATATCCTTTTTTTACAAAAAGATAAAAAATTAATTTTATTTCAATTCTTGAGCCTTTCCTCTTGCATTTGATAAGGTTTAGTATTTTTTTAATTTTTTTAATTTTTTATATTCAAAAATTTGAAGTCCTTTTAAAGGGACAAAGGATGTCGAAATAAAAACTAAGTACGCAGTATTACTATGTTTGGTCTCTAGTTTGACCCCCAAATGGAGTTTTTCCGGTGTGAACAATTTTTTTAATTTTTGTCGCACGGTGATATATTCAACAAAAACCAAGTTATTATTATTTTTTAGCTCAAAAAATGTTAATTTATGTGTTGCATCAACACATAAATTAACATTTTTTGTATAAATGATTTCAAATAATTCCAGTATACAACTTAAATATTTCAGATGCCGCACAGATAAAAATAAAAAATTAAAATTAAAAAGTAAATTAAAAAAAATTAATTACAATAAACAATAAAAAATTAAAAGAATATTTACAAATTTGTTAATAATTTTTGCTGTTATTAGCCATCAACCAAGTTAAAAACTCTCTTAAAGAGCCAGAAAGCCAAAAAGGTGTGTTCGCTTCAGAATTAGTTCAAAACTCAATTAATTTACTTAAAGACACTTTAAATTCAAACAATTTAAACAACAACAACAACAACAATCTTTACAAATCTTCATATTACATAATTTCCTTTTTTAAATCCTTTTTTACTTTCTCGCTCAGTAATGAAACCATCAGCACGTCTTTCGATTATCGCATCGCTTTAAGTTGCACATTCATTCAACTTACTGAAAAATTTTGCATAAAGTTTTCAATGCTGTAGAAAATTTTGCACTTTTCGTATTTCTTTTAGTTACCATCAACCAACCAAAAAAAAATTGTTTTTCCACTTCATCGTCGCAGCAGCAGTTGTCGTTGTTTGGCTTGTCGCTTGTTGTTGTTGTTTGTTTTTATCGCGCACAAGTTGTCGTTGCACAATTTTTTCCTGGCGAAAAAACTTTGTTCAATCAGTCGGAAAACTATTTCCGCCGTTTTACTTACACAAGCGCCGTTATTTTACTACACTTCACACTATCTGCGGCGCGACTTAGGTGAAGCCAACTTCCGACTTTGGCAACTTTTGCCCGTCGTTGCCGGCAAACTAGCGACCAGCCAAGCAGCCAACCAATTTTTGTCGTCGAGTTGTTTAGATAAGAAAACGCTGCGCTACGCCATGCCATGATGTTTTTGTTGTTGTTGTTGCTGTTGCTGCTGCTGTTGTGCAGCCTTTGATGACATTCGCCGGTTAACGTTTGTTGGCCATTTGCCGGTTTGGGGGCCCGAAAAGGGAATTGCTGCCAAGCAAATTGCCGCCAACACTTTGCATGCAAACGCTGGAAAATTTCATTTCAACTTGGAAAAAAAAATGAAAACAAAAAATTGTTTTCCAAACAAAGCGCAACTTTTCCAAAGGCCCAACACTGAATGCCGGCTCAATGCAATGTTAGCCACGACGACGCCTTAGCCGAAAAAAATTACACGGAAAAAGAAAGATTTTTGCTGAAAATTGCACAGCATATGACAGCATTATGAGCAACAACAACAACGCGCAGGTGTTGACAACAACTTTATTTGGGGAAAGAAATATTCAAGATTGCAAAAATGATGATTGAGGCCAACACATTGCGCCGACAATTGTTTGCTGTTGCATTTAGAAAAATGTTTACAAATTTTGTATTGAATTGAAAACAGTAAATAATTTGGTCATAAAAATATACTTCTACGTAAATCTATCTAAGACTATACACAGTGTATTTAGCTTTGTTAAAAGCTCCCACGGCTTAGTAAGGGGATCTGAGTCCGATCGCAGTGTACCTCTTTGGCTCCTTATGTGATCTTCCCTCAGAGTAGCCACTTCGACCTTCTTCTGCCCTACTTACCTACCAATCAGTGTGCCTCGATCCAACCAACTCAATGATTCCATTTAATTTCATTTCTCAACGCTGAAATTTTCAACGCATCCTTTCCCACACGTTCACATAAAGCACTCCTCACATTTTTGCTTTACATTGCAAAGCCTCAAAATCTCCCATCCACTTATATTTGTATGTATGTGTATGTAGCACTAAAGTCACTCGTCAGCCAAGACGTTGCCATTGTTTTGCCAACTGCCGCTTGCCGCTGTGTCCACACAGTGAACTGTAACAACTTAGCAACTTGGCAGCCTTAGTTACTTTTCTGCTCACTTACCAACTTATTACTTAATAAACCGACACAAGCAGGACACACACCAGCAGTTCATGGCTGTCACACGCATTACATTGCACGCGTTTAGTCCGACGTGCTGTCGCGTCAGCTGCCTGTCTGCATCAGCCAGCAGCCAGCATCCAGTCGGCAGCAGCTGCGACACGGCGTGTGCGTTCCGCTACTTTCCACACTTGTAACTTTTGAACTGCGCACCACGTGACGGTGTATGTGTGTGTGTGTGTGTGTGTGTGTGTGTGCGACATAATGCCAAGACAACGACAATGCTACGCTGTCATCTTCGTCGTCGCCTTAACGTCAACTTCATCATCGTTTGCAGCAGCCAAGGCGACACCAGCTGCGCTCCAAGTCGCCTCCCATCGACGAGAAAGGCGTCAATAATGGGTGGCAGGGAGCAGCAGACACTGTGGCTCTGCGTCATCATTGTCGTCGTCGTCGTCGTTGGCGCTGATGTTGATGTTGACGTTGTCTTTGTCGCTGCTGCTGTCGTTGATGGGGGACACAGCTCACATCCGTGGCATGTTGGCATTTTGTCAGCATCCTCGATTATGATCCTTATCGGCGAAGACATACTCAACACCTGAAACTGACTGCGAACATGCTGCCTGGGATTTATGCAGCTTCAAGATGGCACGCAAAGAACTCACACCCGCCGGAAGGGGGGAAATGACAGAAGTGTTTGTAAGCAGACACTTTGCACGCAGCATCAGAGTCGCCGTGCACACGTTCAGTCGAGCTGGTCTCGGACACGGGCCACATGCCGCAGGCGGCCCACGAACGTTAAGTGCTTTATTTATGTGTCGCCGGCATTGTGTCGTTCGCAGCTAATGTTCGTATAATTGCGGCTAAAAGTGGCTTTTAAGCCATGAAATATGAATGGCACAAATATTGAAACAGCCACGCGCCCCTCGTCCAGCAGCTCTCGATGCCACGCAACAATTGGCGTACGCACTGCGTCGAGCATCAATTTTTTCCATTCTTTTTGTGAAAATTAAACTTGTCATTTTAAGTTTGGCCACTGCAAGCATACACACACACATATACTCGTATAAGTATTTCAGCATGCGGCGGCAAAAGCTCGAATTCAGGAAAAGTGATATGTCATTTAAAGGGACAACTGTCTGGCTGGCAATTACACAAAGTGTCGTCTTACACTCACAAAACGACAATTCATATTTTTTGCTCATTGCTTGTGTCTTGTGTCTGCATGTGTATCGCTTTAGTGCTTCACTGGTTGTTGTTGTTGTGCAACACTTTTGTGTTTCACTTTCTTTTGTTTGGTCGCTTTTCGTGGAGAATGGAGCGCTCACTCCTTAAAGACAAAAACAATCAATTAATTTCATTTTCTCCATTGTTGTTGCTGTCCATTTGTGTAATGGCATCGCAGGGTAAGTTGCTGTTTTTGTTTTCCTCCTTCCTGGTTGGTCACCCTAACAATGGTCGCATGCCTTTTGTGACATAATGTGTCTGCCCTCGGTGTTTTGTTTAATTAGAAAAAGTGTCGGTGTCTCAAGGGCTTTGACTTTGGCTGTTATATGTTAGTTTAGTTTATGTCTGCGAAGAGCTGAATTGTTGCATTTTTCGATGCTTAAGTTATTAAACGTTCAATTAAATAGATTAACCATTCTTAGTTGTTTTCATAAATGGTTTATTGAACGCCCTAAAGCGGAGACATATTCATTTGAAAACTTAAAGTCTGCAAATTAAGAGTTTTAAAAGCAAAATTAAAATGGTTCACTTCTTTACTTACTTACTTACTTACTTAATTGCGTACTTACTTACTTTACTTACTTTGCTTACTTTACTTACTTTACTTACTTTACTTACTTTACTTACTTTACTTACTTTACTTACTTTACTTACTTTACTTACTTTACTTACTTTACTTACTTTACTTACTTTACTTACTTTACTTACTTTACTTACTTTACTTACTTTACTTACTTTACTTACTTTACTTACTTTACTTACTTTACTTACTTTACTTACTTTACTTACTTTACTTACTTTACTTACTTTACTTACTTTACTTACTTTACTTACTTTACTTACTTTACTTACTTTACTTACTTTACTTACTTTACTTACTTTACTTACTTTGCTTACTTTACTTACTTTACTTACTTTACTTACTTTACTTACTTTACTTACTTTACTTACTTTACTTACTTTACTTACTTTACTTACTTTACTTACTTTACTTACTTTACTTACTTTACTTACTTTACTTACTTTACTTACTTTACTTACTTTACTTACTTACTTACTTACTTACTTACTTACTTACTTGCTTACTTGCTTACTTACTTACTTACTTACTTACTTACTGACTGACTTACTTACTTACTTACTTACGTACTTACTTACTTACTTACTTACTTACTTACTTACTGCCTTACTTACTTACTTACTTACTTCTTTACTTACTTACTTACTTACTTACTCACTTACTTACTTGCTTACTTACTTACTTACTTACTTGCTTACTTACTTACTTACTTACTTACTTACTGACTTACTTACTTACTTACTTACTTACTTACTTACTTACTTACTGCTTTACTTAAGGCTTGATTACACGTAACGAGTAGAGTGACGAGACAGCAACTCGAACGAGTACTCGTTTCGTCTAAACAGTAAGGCGAGTTGTTGATTGAGTCAGTGACCGAGTAGAGTGGCGAGAGAGTCACTAGAATCACATTGTGTTTACTAGGTCGAGTACTACTTTACCGTTATATCTTTCTCTTTTTCGCAGCGATTCCCGGAATCGCTCGTAACATGCGCAATGCGTCACACACTACTTTTTGCTCGGTTGAGTTTAATTGCGCGAGTTGCTTAGTTCATTTTGTGCATTGTAAAACCGAACTGACTCGCCACGAGTTAAAATACGTTTGAACAACTCGTCGCTTTTGCTCGCCATCCCAATTCTCTCGGCTAGTACCATTTTGATCTCTCGCCACTCTACTCGTTACGTGTAACCAAGCCTTTACTGCCTTACTTACTTACTGCCTTACTTACTTACTTACTTACTGGCCATAACAATCCGTTACGGGCTTAAGGTCTTCCCTAAAATTATCTTAAGGGGTCGACCTCCAATTACCGCATCGAACACCTTTTTTGCCTTAGGTTCATCGCCCTTACGGGAGACATGCTGCCGTGGTTCGTCCATGGCTTTTATTAGCTCATACAGCTTCTTCTTCTTCTTGTTCGTTCCTACCTCATAGTCGTCGTCGACAAGAACTGGGCCTAAATTTTTGCAATGCACCTTCCTCCCAAACACCCAAAGGATCGCTATGTTGTTTTGTAACATTGTCCATGGTTTCGCCATAAAGAAGCACCGGCAGAATCATCGTTGCACTTTATACAAGTTTTGTCGGTTGAGAGAGATCTCTGCTACTTAGTTACCTACCAAGACCGTAGATGCACCTTTTGGCAAGAGTAATCCTTTGCTTTATCTCCAGGCTGAAATCATTCTTCTTTTTATAACAAGGTATTTCTTGGTGTTCCTTGACAACGTCAAAAGTAAAATACTTTACTAGTAATTTCACTAGTTGACTTTTTCAAAAACTGCTCTTCAAATTACTGAACGAAATAACATATTTTTAACAGCTTCGTGAGAAGCTCAAACTGGTTCAATCAGTATCTTACACTCGACAATTTATGGTATAACAAAGGGACTTTATGGACGAAGTGGTCTCCGCCTTGGGGCTGTGACTCCTGCTTAAACGTTGTACACTACTCAGAAAGAGAGACATCGAAGTGAACCTGAATGAATCTTCTTAATGTAGGCAAACCCATTTATTTACTCATATTGTCCTTAAACATGACGTCACCACTGAACTTCAATAACACTGTACAACACAAAAAAAATAACAAGGTTCTGACGACGGATTCTGGTAGAGGGGGCCAAAAAAAAATATACGTGTATCGGCGTTTTGAAAGTTTACGTCTGAATTTTTTTTTAGGGGGGGTCAAAGTTTTCCCCTTTTTGCACATTCTTATGGTGAATCGGCATACGAGAACCATGTAACCTCACATTTGAGGTACATGATGTGTTCAGCAATTTGATGTAAAATACTATGAAGAACATTTTTGTGAAGCATTTTAATCCTGTAGCTGCTATTTGTATGGGTCAATTTGACCCTTTTTTCTAAAATGCCAAAAATGTCCTGTAAAACAGGACTTTTTAAGGACAAAATGTACCACGAAAATATTCGCCATAAAATTCTATTATAGGTCTCTGAATACATCAAAGCTCAGAAATTAACTTGAATGCCAGAATTAAGCCAAAACTGAAAATGTGTTAAGTGTTTATTTCGTACTTGTTTAATATAAAATTGGTACTAAAATGAGATTGTCGCATGGAAAAGCATTAAAGGAGGCATTGGCAATGTTCTAGGCCAAAAATTGAAGAATGTGCAAAAAGGGGAAAACTTTGACCCCCCCTAAAAAAAAATGACGTAAACTTTCAAAACGCCAATACACGTAAATTTTTTTTACCCCCTCTACCAGAATCCGTCGTCAGAACCTTGTTTTAAAAAAAATTTGATTTTGTTGTGCAGTGTAATTAGCTAATGCTTTAAATTTCTACGACATGTGTCTGCGTTTGCATTGTGCTGACATTTTAAAGCGTATTCACTTTGCTGCGCAAATGTAATCGCTTTCAATGGCGTAATTACTAAATTATAATTCTGCAAGTTCATGAGAACCTACGCAGTGAGATTGGCATTGCACTTAACGCAAATTTCATGTATCACAAAGTGCCACAAGAAAATTTCATTTGCATGTCGACACGTTAATCGAATTGAACACACACACACACATACACAAAAGCAAGCACAGCCCATCTACACAAACGCAACACAGGCAACAGAAACACAGACGATAAAGACAGACAAAACAGACGATTGAGTGGCAACGCTCACAACGGCCTCCTGACGAAATACCTCACGGTGGTCCCAGGGGGGTAACCGTTCGGACGAGAGGAGGGTTTAGCGTGTTAAAGTCTCGCACTGACTGGGTGGCTGTTGATGCTTCCCTCCTCGTTAAAATAAAAAAAAAAAAAAAAAAAAAAAAAAAAAAAAAAAAAAAAAAAAAAAAACACACACGCACACTCACACTGGGCTCTCTATAATTTATGAACGCACAAGTGGCGAATCGCTGTCAAGCATATTTGCAAATCATGCCGCCGAGTGCCAGGCAGTCATTTATTTTCGCAACGAATTGGAGCGCGCCAAGCGAGGCGCCAGCGACGACAGCCCGCCACAAAGCAGATTGACAAGTGCTTATCGCATGCCAGCTGCGAGGATGCGCGCCCGCGGAGGGCTGCCAAGTGCGAGAAGCCAAGAGGTTAGCAGGCAGGCAGCCCGCAATGTGCCGGAAATGAAGTGACAGACAAACAGAGACTTTGAGGCGGCGGCAGCAGCTCAGCGCGGGACAGGAGCGTAAAGTGTTGAGGCAGCAAGAATTGTGGAAAGTGAGGCAAAAGAACGCTGACACACATTAATGCCACATAAGTGACAGCATGTGTGCTGCTTTAGCGGCCAAACTGGGCTAACTTGCAGACAAAAATGATCAAATTTGAAATTAAGAAACAAACAAACGAATGAAATGTGGTAATTAAAAACCACTGAATGCAATTTTCAAATGCAGCCGCGATCTGTCTTCGTTTAGCTGCGCTGACAAAGCGCTGACATGCGTCATGAATTTCTGGCGCAGCTGTCGGCAACACAGCCAACAACCGAAATTGTTGTCGCAAATTAACAGCAAAATGCTGGGCTGCACTGCTGCTGCATTGTGGGCGAGAGGAGTTGAATTGGAATTTTGGAGCATCTGGAGGGGAATGGAAACGTGTGCGCATCAGTGAAATGTTGTGTTGCAGTACAACTGCGGTGGCGCGCAATAATGTCGCTGCTGCTACTGCGGTCATTGTTGTTGCTGCCATTGTTGCTGCTGCTAGTTTTGCTGCAGGCACTTTTACGTTGCTGATGTGCTGTTGCTTTATTAATGCAACATCATCATTAATGCATCAACATGTCAACAGCACATACACTCACACAAACACACACACACTGAGCAACAGCGAGTTGGGTTGGCAGCAATGAGCGCGCAACATTTGCAACGTTCGTCCAAATGTGAAGAGCGCCGTTGGCGCAAACTATTTTCAACAACAGCTCGATTTGATTGATTGTTTATTTAAAAGTGAAAATTTCGAAAATCAATTATTTCATTTCAATTAAGTAGAAGGTCAACTAATTAAATAACAATTTTAAAAACTTTAAATAAGTAAATCAATTTATCAAATTAGTCATTTAATTGAAATCACTCAGTCATTTAATGGAAAATCAATTATATGTAAGTTAAACTCTATCTGTGCATAAATTAAAATCAAATGATTAAATGAATTAATTAAATTTCTAGATTACTAACTACTTAGTAATCTCTATGATTCTAATTAACTCTCAATTGCATGAATTCTTTTCCTTTTTCTTAAATAAACATAGTTTTTTATTTTTAATGAAAAATACTTAAAGAAAACTATTTTGAAATTATTAAACACTAGAAAAAAGTTATTTGATTTAGTGCTGCCAGATACCTGAAATTATTTTCTCCTAACTCTTAAAATGAAAAATTAAAAAAATCTCTTACAAAATTTTCATTCTAATTTTTTCATTACAAACTAAGGAAATAAACTTCTATTAAAAAAATTAAAATTATTTAGTTTTTTTTATTGCAGTCTTTTTATTCATCCACAACACAAACAAAAAATTATAAAAAATTAGATCGATATGAAATACGGTTTGGATAAGTTTTATTGAAAAAACTCAATTTTTAAGTTTTCAATGTCTTGTGAAAAGAAATCCTTAGGTTCAAAGGCAACTTTGAAATTGCAGATTTAGTGTATTTAATAGGGCTCTTAAAAGTAATCGAATAGTTTGAAAATCGATTGTTCGATTATTCGAATAGTAGTTGTTTGTACGAATAGTATTCGAATAGTGCTATTCGAATAGTCGATGTGCTTCGAATAGTCGAATAATTGTTCAATTTTCGAATAATCGAATAAACACTTAAGTTTTTAAAATCGAATATTTTTGTTTCCTTTCAAAGTTGCTGGAAATTTTTTCCTGAAATATACATATTGTAGTGTACAGTAGTATACAAATCTTCCTCTTGAATCACTCTATCCATTTAAAAAAACCGCTTAAAAACCCGTTGCGTAGTTTTAAAGATTTAAGCATACATAGGGACAGACAGCGACAGCGACTTTGCTTTATACTATGTAGTGATTATTGCTATTCGAATAGTCGAATACCAACGGGCAATCGAATAGTCTAAAATGAACAACTAATCGAATATTCGTTTACCTTCGAATAGTCGAATAACGCTATTCGAATATTAATAATCGAATAATATGCTATTCGATTTATTCGAATAATCGATTAGTCGAATATCAAGAGCCCTAGCCCTATTTAACCTCTAGTTTTAGCAGCATAACGATTTATATATGAGTTCATTAAATATTTTATGTTTGTCGTACGGTGCAATATATCTTTGTTTTATAGAGAGAAGTATTAAATTTTTTATATTTTAAACTAATAACGTTAGAAGGACGAAATTCAAGGATGTGTTAGTATACATATTAGTCTTTAAAATATATTTTTTTCAAAAAAACGTATTGCAAATTTGCAAGGATATTCAAGGAAAAAGTTTTAAAAGGACATTTTCAACACCTCTTCGTCCTTTTACACCAAAATATTAAATTTTCTAAGATTCTAAGGATTTTTCTCTTTCATTTGATACCAATATTGTTATTCTGCAATGCGCTCAATTTTCTAGATAATTCCTTTAAATAAACATATCCTTGAAATTTCAAAGTCCGTTAAAAAAAATTCTGACGTCAAAGAGAAAAACTAAAAACGCAGTTTTACTACATTTGGCCCCTAGTTTGGCAAGTATATCGATTTTTTCGTGTGTTTTGAAATTTTTTTATTTTTGTCGCATGGTGTAATCAGTAAGAATCTGGCATGTTGATGGATGCTTACTCTAAGAGCTTAGTGGCAGTTGAGCATAGAATCTTAAGAAAAGCTGTCGCACTTGAATTTAATTTAAACCAAGTAACTTTAACCCATTAAGCCCTGAGCGTTGCGTTTGCGCAACGTTTGGGAATTTCGCTATATTAAGTAATTCATAAAGACATAAGACTTGAAACTGGGTAGAATTGGATTAGAATTGATCGTTTTAGATTCTGCCATACTCAAATTTCAAAATTATTTAAATATTCATACGTTTTTTTCGATCCAAAGTCAAAGGTTTTTTTTGGGGAATTTTTGAAATCCAATCAAAAATACTCATTCTTCAAACCTATCAAAATCCCTTAGTGGGCTGCATTTTTCAATGCTAAACTATTTAAAAATAAGTTTCGAAAATTTTGTTTCTTGATTTCTTAAACAAAAAATATGCTTTAAGTTTTGTGTTGCGCGAATGCAACGTTGGGCCTAAACACTGCCAATTTTCATACAACGCAACGCGTGAAAATGTCAAGTTAAAGACAACATTTCGTATATGACTGTATTAAATAAAACTGTTTGAGGTCATTTTGTGTTGTCCACATACACAATTCCTTCTCCGCAAACGTATGAACATGTGACCACATCGACCGCTTGGACAGTCTACGGCGAACTATTGCAATGCCAACAATGCACAAGTTCCTTGGCAGCCAAAGCCTTAAGGTTCAATATTGCGGCCGTAAAACAATAAGCCAACTTGAGTAAACAAATAAACAAAGCCAACTCGAGCCGGCTGAGCTGGTCCGATCACACAATGACGCCATGGCGCCCAGCCTGCAAGACACATACACACACACACACATATCCATTGAGAGAGAGAGACAGTAATGAGCGCCAAGCTGGACAGTTGTAGACGAAATTGAAACGGCCGCAGTACCGGGCAATGGAATTCGATTTAATTGAGTTCTGAGGCTGCAATAAATTAAAGTGTTGCCGTGACTGTGGCGGTGGCTGTGGTCGTGGTCGTGGTTGCGGTCACGGCTGGGTGTTGACATTATGAAAGCGGCGCAAAACTTGAATGCGACTTGGCACTCAAATTGAAAGCAACGCGTGTGGAAATTTCGAAAGCCGCACCGTCTACTCAGCTCGTTTGAAAGTAATTAATGGCGAATGCAAACCGTTGAGCAACTTTAGCGAACCGCAGCACAGCGGCAGCACAGCGTGACAGTGGCGCAAATGCATTTACTATAAGTTACAACAGCAACAACTCATCCTGCCGCCTGGCTATATAAACTTAATTGTTTGCTTGTAAATTAAGCAACGGCCGCGCAAAAAGTTAAGTGCCAGCAGCAGCGTAAAACTAATTTCGCCCGACGTGGCGAAGAATTTGCACCTGCAATGCTGCAACAACAACAACAACGACAACAATAAGAAACCTTTTTGCACTTTTTCTGCACTTTTCTTTACGTAATTGGCAAGCATTATGCAAAACAGTGTTGCCATCAGCATTGAAAAACTGTAAGAAGCTGGCGCGCAGCAACGAACGAGGAGCAGGCAACACCAAATCGCAGCCGATTATGCCAAACTTTCGACAAAATTGAATTTCAACAAATTTTGCGGTGTTGGCGGTAAATTGCCGCACGATAGATTCGGCAGCAGCCAGCGAAATTGAAGCGCAAAAATTAACAACAACAACAACAAAGAAGGTACCAAAATAGCGAAAAGATTCGCAGCGCTGAGAAAAAAGTTGTGCGATGCCATTAGTGTGGCTGTTGCTGCTGCAGTTTTTGTTATTGTTTTTGTTGCAGCCACCGTCGACAACACTTTCGCCTATTCGGCCATTCATTTTAATCGATGCAGCGCAAAGTTTCTTTGCGTGTTTGTTTCTTTCTTTCTTTCGCTACTTGCTGCTAGCCGCCTGTCGTCTGTCGTCCCGCTGGGCCGCTGCTCAGCTCTGGTGCCACGCTCGGTTGTGCCAACACGCTTGCAACCATAATTAAAAGTTGTGGCAACTATGCGCGCCAAAAACACTTGTGGCACAAATAATAATTAATTTAAATTGAATCATTTGGCGCGATTGCTGCTCACTCAGTCGCACTCGCACTCTCTCCATTCGCTTCCCGCTTTCTCGTCTCTGCTGCTGCTCTCACTTCGTCTGTTACATGGTCGCAAGTAGAGCTGTCGTTCGTTCGTGCTGTTGGCTACAATTTTAATTTTTTTTTTTATGCTCTCGAATTATTGACGATGCCAAGTGGCACCGGCAGCGCCGCTCGAAGTGCTGTACAAGGACTCGAAAGTTCGTGGAAAGCATTAAGCGGCAATTAATTTGTTAAATGAGGCTTCTTTGCAGCATCTAATTGAGGGGAAAGTGAATAGTGTGATGAGGAGGGTGGAATAAAACGCTGGAACATGAATGGTATGAAAATTAAATTTACACTGCTTTCCTTGGAGTAAGAAGTTTTTTTTTTGTAATATTTTTCAAGGCGTGTAATCATTAAACTATGCATTGAAGTTAGGACGAAAGTAGGTTGAGAACTCATAATTGATTGATGATTCTGAGGGATTGTCATTGTCTGAAAGAAAAAACTTGGAACTATTTTTTTAATGATTTCTGCAGGGACTGCACAAACAAGGAATAGGAGGGAAATGTACGTGAAGTCCGTTTTTGAGAACCCCGTATATTTTTATATTTTTATATCAGTTGATACTAATTTTTTCCACTTTGTTTGAAATAAAAGACAGTCGATTTAAATGGTTATTTAAAATTATGGTTTATGAAAGTAAACCATAAAGTAAAACTTCAACCGACGTGTCTGTCTCCTCAAACTTTACTCGTTGTTCTTTGTTCATCTGCTTATCGGTGTCAGAATTGTATTAAAAATGTCTGTCAGCTTTTAGTTGTTCTGCTTCCGTTTGATTCTCCTACAAGTATTACAACTTTTGTGCACTTACTCGGAGGACTCACACGATTAGCTTCATCTTCTTTTTCTATAATCTCAGTTATTTAGCTCATAGAATTATTTTCAGTCTACTCAACTTCGTTAAAAGCTTCACTGACTTTGCAAGTAAATTAGATCTTTATTAAAAAATTTTAGTAATTTAACGAATATTTCTATTCTAAGTATTTTACTTAAATTTAATAAAACTCTTTTCAAAGTGAATGAACATAAACTTTAACCCTGCATTACTATCGTCTATTACACTAACGTGGGTGTAATCCACCCAGAACATTTGATTATATGTTTTACTTATCCATTGAGGTAAAATAAACAAAAATTAAATTTTTTCATAATCAGAACATCATAACATCTAAAAACAAAAATAAAATGTTTAATTTTGTTATTTCATTTATTTAATATAAACATTTGTTTATGTGCATCTCATTTCAAAAAAAAAAAAGATGAAATAAAAAGTTGTATTGGAAAAATAGCCACATCTTGCACAATATTTAAGCTATGTTTCTTTGGCTTAGTGATTTAGAAAGCTAAAAAAATAAGTAATAAATAATTATTTAATAATTTTTTTCGGATCGAGGTAAAATTTTGCGTAAAAACTCAAACAAAAATCAACAACATACCTGCTGCTTTTTAAGGTTATCAAACATGTCGTCATAGCTTGCGTTCATTTCTGGCAATGTTGAATCGATTGAATCATACAGAATGCAGTGGGTTACTGTAGATTTTGGAAATATATAATTCACATTTTCAGCATGTTGTTTTTGTTTTTCTATCTTTTTCATAGCTAAATATAGTGACTTATTTTTATTTGTGTCGAGAAGTTTGATGCTATTTGATCGCTGCAGCTCAATGCAAAATAGTGCTAATTCAAATTGTGACACTTTTGACGAAATAAATATTTATTGGAGTTAATTCTAAGTAAAGTTGTGACAATTTTAGTTTATATTTTCAAATAAATGAATTAATTTCGTATTTTCAAAATTTTTCATTCGACTTTTTAATTGTCATTTATAATTTTTAAATTTTGCAAAATTGTCCTAACATGAAAAAACTATCAGCAAAATTTATACAACTTAAAATAATTCGGTAATTATTAAATTAAAATATCATCAAAAAGTCATTAAAAAATTGTGTAGGATTTTCTACTAAGTAAATGGTCTATACGTTATTTAAAAAAATGTTCGCCAGAAAGTGAATAAAAATATGTAAATGTATTTTATAAAAAATACAACTTCGTTGTTGTAACACACCCAGTGACTTTTGAAAACAATTGTATAAAAGCATCAGCTTTATTTATGCAACTGCAATGTACTCTAAAACCTTCCGAAATATGCAAATGTGGATTACATTATAAATTTATGTTACTAAGAAATTTACATCACAGGGTGGATTCCACCCTGACGATAGTAATGGAGGGTTTAGTGAAAGTACTTCACATTCTTTTCTCTCTTCACCACTGACTGCCAAATCAAAAGCATTGAAAATTAAAGTAAATTTGAGTAAAAATTCAATGCTTTAAGCATTTTAAGTATTTCCGAAAGACAAATACCGATGTTAATCTTATCGAAGATTTGCAAATTCCTTTCGTTTTCACTACTTGCTTGCATGTCTCACACCTGCAAATGGTGGTTAACAATCTGTTACTGCCCTTCCCAACAACCACACAACAACACAAAGACAGAAAAAACAGCTATTTCCAACGCAACAATAATGCGAAAAGGCGCAACACCTGCAACTAGATGCCATCACGTGCCCGCATGCCGCACCATATGGCAATTCATATCTATGTAGCTGTCAGAAGGTGCAAAACACGGACGAAAAAGACAAACGGCAAAAAGTAGCCGAAGTAGGTAAATAAACAAACAGACAACGTGCAACACTGATTTATAGCAAATCGTTTAACAACTTTTAAATAAATCATTACAACACTCGCACAGCGCCACTGCACCACAACAATGGAAGGCAGCCGCAAAACCACAAAAACGTCGGCAGCGGCCACAAGGAGCAACCCAACTTGGCCCAACAGCGAAGGGCAACTGGTCGGGGGCGAACGACATGGCACTAATGTCTCGGTCTTGTTGCTGTCGGTGGCGGTGGCTGACCCAAGTGAGCAAAACATATTGACGCGCGCACGAAACATGAGCCTCGTGCATAAATTATGAGCGCCAAATGTTGTAGCGGCCAAAAGAAACCAACTACGACAACGCAACAACATACATACTTGTGTCAGGTTAGTGCGCTTCCACACACACACAAACGGACACACACATGCACAGTCATATAGAATAGTGAAACGAGTGGTCGGTTCGCAGATAGCATTGAGAACCCTTCCGACACGCTTGGCCGCTGCCAGCGTGCGAGGCGTCGTACAAGAACTAATGTGGCATATGAAATATGAAATCGCTTTGCAGAGGTTCAAGCGGCGCTACCTCAACCTGCCGCTATCCACTTTGCTTCGCTACGCTTGCAGATAGCGGCGAGATAGCTGGCGTGCCGCTTCCTGCTTGGGTCACTTTACCCGCAGAAATAACTTATGACTTTGCTTAAGTTTTTCGCCTCCAACTTTTGCCGCAAGTGTTGTTGCATTTGTGCCTGTACGACGAATTCCAACAAACTCAGCGAAAAAATATTGAAAGTCGGACTGAAAGAAAAATGATTTATGTTGCTTCAACTTTGAAGCAAATAAGCGAAGAAGCAACTCAAGAACAAAAAACCAACTAAAAAACCATTCGAAAATGCCAAGCAAAGCAGAAATTCAATCGGTGCGGCAACAGCAACAACAACAACAACAACAACAACAACAATAACTCGCCGTAGCAGCATTTGGTTTAATAATATTGCAGCCAGAAGCAGCAGCGGCAACAACAACAACAAGAAACGACGAACAAACAAAAAGCGACAGCTGGCAGCGGCCGCCGCGGGCAACGCAACTTGACGGCCACAGTTGGTGTGCCACAAATAAAAGCCCGTAAAGTTTTGTGTTTTGCTAATGTCGAAGTAAACAAATGAAATGTAACAACAACAAACCAGCAACAGCAGAGACACTGAAACCAACAGGAAAAGGTATGCAAATAGAAAATCAGAATCAGGTGGAAGACATTCGTTACTTATGGAATTCCGAGGACTAAAGCAACGAACAGTGGACGGGCGCAGGAACACGGCGGATGAGCAGAAAAGAGCAGCGGACAGCAGCTGCGGGTGTGGCATTTGCATACAATTTCAACATCGAATAAGCTGAGAAACGAAAAACGCAATGCCAATGAATGGTGCGAGCAGCGGAATGAATCAATGCGAACAGACGCAAGTAAATACAACGCAAACAAGACGCTTTGTGTTGGCTGTGTTTTGCAATTTAAACATCAACTTGAAGCGTCATTTTCAATAATGCGCACTGAAACCATCTAACGATTTAACATATAGTAATTGAGTTTGCTGTCCGTTCGTCGCTGTCAGTAGTCATCGACCGCATTGAACGAGCAACATGACAGGAAAAATTGCACCAGCGTGCAATTTGAATTTCAATCACGTGTGCAATTTACAATGGCACGTGTGAATATGATTTCGTACGCGCCGAACGGAAAAAATCAAACATCACACACACACACACTAACACGCACAGAGATGAACATGCAGCCAGCCAGCCAGACGTCAGACAGCTGAACGGACGGACCTACTGGCAAACTGATTTACACCAGCAAAGCCTGAAAATGTTTTGTCTGGCCGGGTGAGTGCCGTTGCTGATTGGAATAATAAACAAGTGAGCAGTGTGACATCATCACGCCCAGTGTTGTTGCTGTTGTTGTTGTTGTCATCATCAACATGAACAACAATAGCAAAACTCTCGGTCAACAACGCAACAACAATGCACCAACTGACCAGCAGCAATCGATTACACACCAATCAACATGCAAGTGTGCTGAGCGCAACAGTGAGCAACTTACGACTGCAGTGGCAAGGAAGTGCCAACAGGATTTGGAGAATTGTTAGAAAAAAGTCTGATTGAAATGTGCATAGTTGTAATTTATTTTTCGCTTAGAGAAGACGAGACATCAATGTCAGAGAGGGTGAAGCAAGGGTGAAGCTCAGACAGTTTTGATGCAACATATGGAAATGGAAATGAAAGTGTTACTAAGAAATAAACAGCATAGTGTTAATTGGGCTGTGGTAAGACAACGCTTAAGGTTTCGTGTACCAAAACAAATGGTTCTAGAATTGTAATCTTGCACCAAAAGACTTAATATTTTGGCAATTTATATTAAATATCAAAAGATATATATGTAACACTATCCTCCTGACAGTATTTTGGACAGCCAGGAGACTATTAACCCATTAATGTCAGGTACCAGTTCCGCCCATACGATTTTTATAAAAATTCACACACGACCTGGTATTGACCCAGAATGATCAGAAACAAAATTTCAGCTCTCTATCTCTGCACGTTGCTGAGATATTTATTAGGTATTTTGTACCCATTACGCAGCAATGGTAGCTTTTTTCATACTTTTTGAAGTGATCAGCTAAACACGTGAACAAAGGTTGTATTTTTTACAGGTGAGTTAGGAGGCAGATTTTTCTGAAGTTCTAAGGCCACTACGTTTCGCCACATTTTTTTGGATTTTTGGAGTCTGGTAACTCTAGCTAGATGGCGGAATTTCAGGGTGACCTCTACTAGGCTAAGGTAATTCCATCTTTACCCCAACCATCCCTATCAATGATTTTTAGATATCTCTACCACGGACTTTTCTGTGACTTTTTTAAAAAGCCAATTTTCATGGGTAAATTTTTACCCATTAGGCAGCAATGGGTAAAGCACTTACCAAACCTTCAGTAATATAAAAATGCGTCAAATACTGTCAGATTATCCAAGGATGGTGGGCTGTCAGCAGGTTGGTTCTGCCATGGACTCACAACCCGGGCGAGAGTCGCCGCCTTTTAGGTTAAGAAAGATGAGTACTAATTCTTGCGGACAATGGGCAGTAGGTGGTAAAATTTCTCCAGCTTCAGAAGTACTCAATGTAATTAGCCACGGTACAACTCCCAAAGAACAAACGATCTGTTTCTAAATTCTTGTATGGCTAACATTTCACATTGTCGTATGGCTAACTTTTCACATTGTCGTATGAGTAACATTTCACACTCTACTCATGGGTCGTATGAGTAACATTGTCAACTCTGCTCGTGGATCGCATGAGTAACATTTCACACTGTCGTTCAACCCTGCTCATGGCTCGTATGAGTAACAATTCAAACTTTGATCATGCATCTATGAGTAACATTTGACACTGCACTCATAGGTCGTATAACTATCTAACATTTCACACTGTCGTGTAAGTAACATTTCACACTTTCGTAGTAGTAACATTTCACACTCTACTCATGGGTCGTATGAGTAACATTTAAAACTGTCGTATGAGTAACATTTTGCACTGCCCTCATGGATCGTATGAGTAACGCTTTAAACTCTGCTCATGGGTCGTATGAGTAATATTGTATATTATCAATAGCCAAGTGGCATAACCCCGAGTCAGTGGCATATTGCTGAGCAATAATGCCAAAATTTGTACAATTGTTGCATTTCATATTAAATATGAAAATACTTATATGCAGTGGCGCACACATGATTTCAGTTTGGGTGGGCTCAACATTTGAATCCAATTCCATTTAGAAACAAATTTTTCTGACGTCACTGCTGTTATGTGAAAAAACAATGAAACTAAGATAAGTAGACAGTTACCACGACGCACAGTTACCACGACGCACCAAAAATCTGGGTAATAAGTTTTTGTTGGAAATATTTCAATTAAGAGAAATCCGAAGTTTTATGAAAAAATATTGGATAACATAGAAGTTATGAGCTCTTAAAGTACGCTCTTCCAGCGTTGAAAAAAAATTGTGTACAAACAGCAAACTTTTGCTTTGACTTTGAGTCTGAATATTTCAAAATAAATTATGAGCAGTTCCCTAAAAGTTACTACTGTCGTAAGTTTCATATAATTTTGGTCTGGCAAGACCAAAATTTTGCTGATTACTTTTACGTCTGAGCAGTACCGTTATGATGAAAATGAAGTAAAGCAAACGAGTGAATAAAAAGTGAGTTCAAACTTTAAAAGTGATTTAAAAAAACACTAAATATCATTTTTGATATTTTGTTTTGGCAAGTATGTACATTATGCTGTACAATTTTCAGCTGCGCATATTTGCGCGATGCATTCGTTATTGGCATTTTTCGGTGAAGACTTGAGTTCAAATTCGCGATATTTTCACCGTTTGGTTGAATGCCAATGCAGTCTGTCAAATAATGCTGGAAAAATTTGTTGAAGATAGCTTCGGAAAATCAATTACGATTACTATTATATTCGAAATAGAGGTTAATGGAGTTTCGACAGTACACTTTGATTTTTTTTCGTACAGACCCAAAAGTTGACAACCTAACTACTTCACTTGTATGGAGGCGCCCTCTGATGGTGGATTTTTGAACTTGAATTAATTTTGTATTTTTAGCACTCAAGAATGTTGACGATTGTTGAATAAATCATTCAAATCGGTTCAGTATTTTCCAAGATACGATGTTTCCTCGCTTACTTTACTACATTTACAAGTGTGGAGCCAGTTCCATTGACAATTACTAGTTTTGTATGGCAGCCACCTTAAGAGTTGGATATAGCAGTTAGGTGTTTAAAGAAAAAACATTCGGAAGGGAAAATAAACGGGGGTGAGTCTTACATATGGTACGTCTGGGATCAACCTGAGAGCAGCGGGAGCCCACTTTCTAAAAACGACGATTTTGTATGGGAGCCTCATTAAATGTTGGAGATAGGGAGTAGGTATGTTCGAAAGAAATATTTAATAATTAATTTTAATAATTGACTGGCACGACAGCCCGCTTACGCGAGACTAAGGCCTAGCTTCCCGCAACCACCCGTGTTGTGCGTGTGAATTTGTACGCGGGTAGAAGGGACCTACAGTTTTTATGCCGGTTCCGAACGGCAGGTTGGGAGCTTTATCATAGGCAATTTTTACTCTCAGAGGTTTGCCATTTCCAGCTGAGAGGACAGCCACCGAAAGAGAAAACGAATTTTCCCGTTATTTTTTTAGGTGTTATTACGGGCAGTATTTGAACCTGCGGTTTGCTGCCTTCGACTCGCGGTCCAACGCACTAACCAACTGAGCCACGGCGGCTGTCGAAAGAAATATTTAGGAGGAAAAATTAGTGGGGGTCGGTCTAAGATTTTAACCCTCTAAGAGCAACTTCTGAGGAGCTGTGGAGTCATTTCCAATCACTTTTGAAAAAAGCGAATTTTATCTATGTATATAGGTACACATTTATAAATATAAATAAATTTATATTAAAAAACAAATATTTTGCTACATTCAAAATATTTGTATTTTTATGAACTAAGTTAATTTTCATTGTTAATATGAAGTTTTTCCAATCCGTTTGTATGGGAGGTGGTCGAATGTTTGGTCCGATTTCATTGAAATTTTGCACAGTAAATTCTTTACTCATTTATGTACGAGCACTCCTTCTATTTTTGTCACTCCGCTATATGAACTCGCATCACTGTGCGACGTAGCTACGTAAAACTAGGCCGACATCTATTGTCAAGTGTCCAAATTTATTTGAGGCGCGTAGAACTTCACTATTCTGCCACCCAAATTACTCGTATTTGACTTTTTTTTACTTTGTACCACATCAGAACTTCTCTTAAGTGAGACAATATATTATCTACCTCCGCTCATTTCATTTTGAAAATTTCCACCTACTCGTGGCCACAGTCACTTACTGCCACACACACCAGTTAAGCTTAATGTCTCCTGTGCCGTAATCGCCAGCGACACTAATGAAGATTGAACACTTTGGCAATAATTTCGTTGGCCTAAAAGCCGCACACACCCGCTGCGCCTGCGATACGCGTTCGACAGCATCCGAGCTGCGCTCAATATTTGTAGCTGCAACAGTGAATTTTTATCGGCAGCAAAGTTTCCTGTTGCACGAAACCGCCCAAGACTCTGCGAGGCGCTGTCAATGTTCGGTGCAGTCAAGTGCGGAACAACCAGAAAGCCGGCGCGCGCCGAACGACAAACATGTTTAATGGCTTCGCTGATAAGACGGCTGTGGCGTTGCCGCTTCCACTTGGCTGTTGCATATTAAGACCACATTAGTGCGCCACAGCTAGAAACAAATTTCCAGGACGCGCCATAAATGCTGCCCGGGCGTCAGCGGCCCAGCTGCCATCAATCATTTTCGAGCTCTGATAAAAATTATGTACAACCTGCGATGTTGTGAAAATGTTGCAACTATATTCGAGAGTACTTTGAGTCATTTTAAATATGATGTTGAAATACTAAAATTTTAAACTATAATGAACTAATTTACACACAACAGCAAGTGAAAAGCATTTTAAATGAAACAAATGTAAATGTTAAAGTCTTCATGCCATTGCATGCCTTAAATCTTCTCATTAGAGGTAATATTTATTTTTTATTTATTAGCGCACAGTCAGAGCCGCACCGCCTGCTCGCAGGTGTAATGATTCGTATATAATTTTCAGCGCTGTTGATTTTTGCCACTGCCCCAATAACAATAACAATGATAGTAGTGCTCGACCTCCAACTCCTTCTCCTCGACCTCCTCTAATAGTCGTCGGCCTCGCACAATGTACGTGCCGCGCATTGCGGCGTGACTTATTGCTTTTGGCCATTCTGCGCGTTTGCCGGTCTACGCATTAGTCTGACCCTCGTTGCAGACGAGACGTTCACTTAAGCAAACACTTAACACTTTGGTGTGTTTGTTTTGCTACCTTCAGCAGTTTCTCACTCAGCGCTCAGCTGCTTGGCCACAAAAACTGCCGCTGGGATTTGTGGCATATCGAGGCGGATGAAGCACGTCGCTCGCTTTGACTGCTGTTTTGTATCGAAAAAAGGATGTACGATGTCGGAAGCAACTTTATTGATTTCTTTATGTCTTCTTGCTGTAAGAAAGTCCAAGCATACTGCCACGTGAAACAGCAGCAGCTGAAGTAATTATAAAAATTCTTGGTAAATCCATTCTTTTGATGACTCAAATGAATTGAAAAACCTTATTGATACTTTTTATTTAATAGATTTTGATCTACAAGGTAACGTGTGGGGAATGAAATACGAACAAATAAAAAAGTTAGCATAGAAAACAAGGTATACAACTCTCAAAAAAAATATATGTGCAAAAATTTAAACAATAATTACACAGAGCAACAAAATCGACATTATTTTTTTTTTCTGAAATCAAACCATACTTTTCTAAAGGATTTTTGGACGCTGATCACAACTGCGTACTTAGTTTTTTGATTGTTTGAGCGGCTTAGGAAATATTGATGGTTTTCCTTGGAGGGCGTTTTACATGTTTTTTGACCATTACATGCACGCAGCTCCTACAAACCTGAAGTCTTAAATGCCATTTTTTTAACATAGATTAACAATACTCTAACTATGTATTTAAAATTAAAAACATTAAAATCGGTTCAAGTTTGCAAGAGTTATTCATTTGCAAATTCAAATTTTCAGTTACTTTGTAAGATTGCGAATACACAAAAGAATGTTGCTTACAAAAAATAGATATTACCATACAGTGAAAGAAGAATGTTGGGGCTTTCAATTAAAAAATAAATTGTTAAAATACAATGTTTCTAATAGAAAATGTGTACAAATATGTAAGTTCTCCATTCATAAATTCAGCAACAAAAGCAAGGATTTACTTTTGAGCTATAATATCGGAGCACAATTTTAGGCAGCAGAATAAAAATGCTTACATTCAACAAATGCCCTCAATTATTTTGAATTTTTTGTCCCTAAAAATATGTCGCAATGAAATATGGAAAAACAGCAAGTAGTTTGCTTAGTGTGTGTGGTTGAAATTTTAACTTGTGTGATGCAACTCTTTTTAGAATAGTTCCTACAGTAATGAACCAATTCAAATTTTGTTAATGCCCTTGAAAAGACAAATATTGACGCTTGCGAAAATACTTTAGATACTTTCGTCAATGACGCGAAGAGCTTTAGAAGATTTCAATACAAACACGTGTTCAGAAGGTGAAGTCGCATTTACACTCTAATGAGTATAGGCCGAGAATGGCACATGCGATACAAAAATTCTGTTCTATAAGTTTAAGTTACAGCCTTCCACTATACATTACACACTAACTTCTAATTGAAAATTGCAACCCCGAATTTAAATGAATTTTTATAAAAAATTCGCGAAAATTGAACTTTGAAGAGCCATAGCCGTGCTAACCCTTGACCAATCGAAATCGACTATGGTCAAAATTATAGCTTGAGGATTCGTTATTGTGTCATAAAAAAATTATCGTGTTTGTCTACATATTATAAATGCAATAAAATCTCAAAGATGAAAAATCGTGGAAAACACCTCCTAGCAAAAACTTACAAACCGCTCAAACAGTCAAAAAACTAAGTACGCAGTTGTGATCAGCGTCCAAAAATCCTTTAGAAAAGGTTTACTAGAACTCGGAAAAATTTTGGCTGTTGCTCAGTGTTATCTTAAACTAATAAGTACCACAAATCCATTTTTTGGGCATTTATCTTGGTAAAATGATGCTTACAGAACTACAACGTCGACAACTGATTTGGAAATTTTGTGAAGAAAATCTCACTACGAATGAAGCTTTCCACCACTTTAAAAAGATAGGATTCAAAAAAACCTTCATCTATAAGACGATTCAGTTGTTCCAGAATAAAACAAGCATTGAAAGAAAAAAGGATCGGTGAAAAAAGGACTCTTTACAGGACATTGAAGTGCGTCCCTTTTTGAAAATTGATATCGTTGGGCGAAGTACTAAATCCTAGGGACAATTGGCAAGGAAGTACGATGTTGACAAAAAAACTATCAGGAAATACGCCGAATATAGACATAAAGCGCAAATTGAAAAAAAAAGTTCCAGCTATAACCAACAATGGTGCAAAAATGGTTCTATAAATACGATTTCAGCATCCTTAATGATATTGAAATTATACATATCCTATAGAGAGAAGTATTAAATTTTTTATATCCTAAATTAATAAAGATAGAAGGACGAATCTCAAGGCTGTAGTAGTGTACATATGAGTTCTTAAGATATATTTTTTTCAAAAAAAACTTTTGGAAATTTGCAAGTATATTCAAGCATAAAGTTTTAAAAGGACATTTTCAACATCTCTTCGTCCTTTTGCACCAACACATTAAATTTTTTGAGATTATAAGGATTTTTCTCTTTCATTTGATACCTATAATGTTATTCTACAATGCCCTCAATTTTTAAAATAATTTCTTGAAATAAACATATCCTTGAAATTTCAAAGTCCTTTAAAACAAAATCCTGACGTCAGAGAGAAAAACAAAAAACCCAGTTTTACTACATTTAACCTGATGCTGCTCGCCAAGCGAGATGGTAGCTGCAACAGCAATCTATTTGTTAGCGAGGTTTTATAAACAGCATCGTTTTTAAGTATGTAAAAGATTAGCTTGGCAGCTAGTTACGATAACTCTTCAACGGCTATTTTTTCCTATTATTATCTTAAATATTCACAAACCAGAAACCTGACTCCTTGAACCATCTTGAACATTGAACCTTAAAAATCGAAAGGAAAAATTCTGGATCTAACCTTAAAAAAAGGCTAAACCGGTCTAACTGCATTTAATATGCTTCCATTTTAATATAGAAAAACATGTCGCCTATCAATCACACAGCAGACAATCAGAGAAACTATTTCTGCACAACTCGTACATCATGCAATGCCAAAATAGCGAACACACAGAACATGCAACACACCAATAAGCAACAAATATGAAATAAAATAAATAATGGCAACAAATAAAAGTGAAATAAAAGTAAAAAATTCACCTAAAATGGCACGAACGCGCATACAAGTTTATTATTTCAGGCATTTGCCAGGAAATTCGTCAAAATGTCAGACATAGAGACAGACAGACATAAAGACAAGATGGCAAAGAAAGTAACGAAGATGCATGTTGCACAAAATGCAACAGCTATGCACTGAAGTTAGGCGGTCCAAAGGATGAAAACAAGTAGCAATGTTTCGTGTGTGTGTGAGTACGAATTTCGAATGCAAAAAACGTGGCGCCAAGTTATTGCCGCTGCCACTGACAGATGCATGAAATTTCGTTCAAGTTGCACAGTTCACAACATATGCAACACAAGAAGCGCAGCGCATTGCTTTTGGCAAACTGCGCCAGCCGCATAGACTACAACTACAATAAAAAGATGAATAAACAGCAGAAAAATGGCGCACGCCCTGCGCGCTTTGCTGACGAATTGCGCGAGTGCGAATTGAAAATGTCGACTGCATGACACACACACACGAGGCAGAAGACAGTTAAACGCATAAATAAAAATCACAACAACGCTGCACAATCAGCGTGCTGACATTTTTTTCTCTATGTGTGTGCAAATAAATAATTTGTAAATTGCTTAGAAAATGTTGGCGCACTCATCGGAATAAACAGTTTTAGTCTTCCGGATATTTTCGTAAATAAGCTAAGCGCATTGCGGCCAGCTTTACGCACACACACACACACACGCACACACGCAAACAAATGTCAGACCTGCTTGGGGGCAATAAAATTATTATGCACCCTTGGCACATAACGCACGCGACCAGCCAGACAGACACGCACCAGCCGGCACACACATACAACAAATCAACTACAGCAGCAGCACATGATGCGAAAATACAATAAAAACAACAAAAGCTCTAACCATCAAATTGTGTGTCCCTTTCATCAGCACAACGCATCGGTCGACAAACGCACTTAGCCGCTTTTGCCAGGGCGGGATCAAAAGGCGCCCAAGGTCTCTCTTCCCAATTTCATCGCAAATTTACTTTTTATGTTATTGCTTGATTCTTCTCGCTCGCCCCAATTTCGCTGGCTGTTTATGCCTTTGTGTGTTTGTGTGTTTGTGTGTTCGTGCGAGATATTAGCATAATAAATGTTAGGTTATGAATAAATTATTGATGCCTCAATGTTGCATATTTTGATACTTTGACGTCTTGTTGTTGTTATTGTTTTTACGGTTGGCATGTTGCCATTCTATTGTGCCATAAAAAATTGAGTAAAATAGTCAACGAAATTACTTTTCAATTTTTATTGTATTATTGCTCTTTAAATAGTTTCAAAAGATATCGAAGCTCTGATTTGAGCAACCTGTTTTTTTTTGTTAACAATCAAAAACGGATATTAACAAAGTTGTTGTCATTTGTCAAAAATGTTTAATGTTTGTATTTTTGAATTTTAATTATATTTTATTTTTAATTTTTATTTCCTTTCTTTTAATTGTGATTTTCATATTCAGTTCTTAAATTGTGATTTCTTCTTTTTGTGTATGCAAACTATTTATTGAGTTTAGACTCAAAATAATTCAGTAGATTTCAATTTATTTAGCTTTAATGGTAAAGTTTGCTCAATTTGAAACTCGGGGACATCCAACTCCTAGATGGCAACATATAGGTACTCGTACCTAAATGTACTCGTAACTCGTAAGTCTGTTCGGGTACGAATATTTTTACTGGATAAATTTCTGCCAGTAACTTACTGCCAAAAAAATATATGATTGGCTGCCATGTGGTCGTCTGAGAAGGGTGTTTTTGGGGTATCTGGAGCAAATAAGAAGCGATGACATCATTAGTGTACGTATGACGTCTTCAATCGGGTTTGTGTCTTGGGTGTGTGCCGCTAGATGGTTGTAGTGTGTGATCATGGTGTATGCCACCAGATTTCGGTGGTGTGTGATCATGGATTATGGGTGTGGGTGTGGGTGTGTGCCACTAAATGATCTCGATGGGTTCAAGTCAAGAGTCCATAACCACTTCTCTCAAAACCCTATCTCCTAACCTTTATATCCTTTCTGAACCAACGCAATGCCTCGCATTAATAGAGGTCATCCCCTGCGCGTTTGTTCGAGTCAAAAACAAACAAAATTGTGTTGTGCGTGTGTGTGTCTTGGGTGTATTCCACGCGATGGCAGCGGTGTGGGTGTGTGTCTGGGGTGTGTGCCACTAAATGGCGGTGGTATGTGATCATGAATTATGGGTGTCTTGGGTGTGTTGTGTGATTCGGATGAGATTTTACTGACACTGAAAAAATTGCTGTAGTTATTGTAGAAATTTGTTAGAAACTTACCAATACCAATATCGTTGATATCTAACAAATGTTGATTGTGTTGTCAACTCTTTGCCACCCAATTTCCCTACGGACTGAAAAAAAACTTCTCTTTGCAGGCCAAATTCTCACTACGATCAAAACTTGGACATTTTAGTTAACCCTTTCGGTTATTCTATGCCATAGTCTCTTTTCAGTGCCTGTTTCAGGTCAAAAAACTTGTGGATACTATAATTTTATATATTTTGTATTTTTCTCTCAAGTTTTTTATACCAAATAATGAAAAAATATTTTGATTAGTGTACCCAGTAAATTGTAAGGGTTCAGAAAGTGCGCGTTCCTATCGAGCTGCGTATTTTACAAAAAAAAGATCACTTCGTACTTTTATTTATTCTATTACAAAAATCAATTTATTTCATAGTTTTATGTAAGTAATCTAGTAGGTATTTATTGCTTTAGTAAGTGTAAAAAAAGTTGGCTCCCAAATATAGTTCACCAAGGCTGTGCGATTTTTTTATTTCTTACTATGCCTTATGACGTAGATTTCACCAAACGGAAATTACATTTTTTATTTGATTGAATAGCGGCAGTGGCTGCACGCTTCATTTATAAGCAATACAATTTTCCTTTTTATGTTTTTTTATTGTATTTTGTGAACTATTAAGTTATTATTGGCGGGGAATGTGCACTGCGGCCTTCTTGGCCTTCACAGTTCGTCCGTGAGTCCAGTTTCCAAGGGGAATCTTAGTACATTTCCTAAGCCTCTGGAAACTTAGTCCGAACGTGGTATAATAAAACCACCCAGATGCTTTTTTCGTTTGTATACTTATTAGTGCAGGGCACATGCCTAGGATGTGTATTGCAGTTTCATTGTCCTGCAAACAGAACCTACAGAGTTCGTTAACCCTGATACCTAGTTTGGTTAGATGATAGTTCAGTCTACAATGCTCTGTCAATATACCTGTGATATATGCTTAGATTATTCTTTGAGAGACTCATACATTCCTCGAACCTTTTCTTGTTGTAAGAGCCAATAACCATCTTGGAATGTTCAAGGCCTGGTTGAATCCGGATGGTTATCTCGTCGGATGGATAGTGCTCCTTTGCCTAGACCACAGAAGGGTTCTGGGCCGACGAATGGGGTAGACGCCCCATTCTTGCAAGTTTGTCGGCCTGCTCATTCCCATCAATACCTGCGTGACCCGGAACCCAGAGGACCCATACCTGATTGTAACGGCCAAGGTCGTTCAGCTTCTTAAGGCATTCCGACACCAGTTTCGAGGATACCTGGTAGGATCTTAATACCTTGATTGTCGCTTGGCTGTCTGACAGGATGGCGATCTTCCGGTTCCGGTATTTCCTACCAGATTGAAGTGAGCGCAGCTTTCAATGGCGTATATTTCCGTCTGGCAAATGGTGGTCTGCTTTCCTGTAGGTTCCGAGTATCTAATCCCAGGTCCATACACCCCGATTCTGGTACCTTCCTCCGTTAGGGGGCCATCTGTGTACCAGGAAATCATGTACTGATCTATCAGATATGTCTCTGATATACCTACCCAGCTTATTTTATTAGTAAGTTCTCTTTTAAATGTAATAAATAAATCTTAGTAATTTAAAATAATAATTTATTTTTTCCTTTAAGTAAATTCTATGCCATATGGCATGATTCCCAAAAACCACTTTTTCGAACAATATTTAAAAAAAATTATTTTTGATTATTCATTATGTAGGCTTAAACAGTAATAAAATGGAAAAGAATGATTTTTAAAGTCTAAAACAAAAAAGAAGTACCGAAAGGGTTAAGCAATTCAGTTTAACACTTCTGTTACCTTAGGGTCATTTTTGAGTAAAATTTGACTTTAAAGAGCCGTAACTTTCTTATTTCTGGCAAAGAATTGTTTTCCTTTGGACTCAGTGACTAATTTTATGCGATTTGAATATACGCTAAATTTCATTTTATTTGCAACACTGGTTTACGTGCAAATGAGCAACTATACAAATTTGACCTTAGGGTCATTTTATGACCCTTTGGACTGAACGCACTAAATTCGTCGATGCGATATGAATTTTATTAGATTTGGTTTCAAAGTGTCGTGGATAATTATTTCTGGCATTTTTGTTTTGTTTTATGTTGGTAAGAGGGCGTGGCGCTAGCTATACAACCCTTTCTCTTATGGAGTAAAATCGAAATTATGAGTCATACAGCATTGTAATTTTGTGCAGTGTCCCCATGTAGACATATTGTTCCACTGAAAATATTTCATGGGCGTTTGATAATGGGCGTGGCACTTTTTTAACGATCCAAATTTTGTATATAACTTTCGAACTATAAGTCGCACATCAATGACACTCAGATCGAACTTACTATTGGGTCATGTTTTTCGACAGGGGAAAAGGGAGGAAGGAGAAAAGGGCATTTAATAAGGGCGTAGCTTTGCCGACACATCTCAATGAGCAGTACAAGAGCTTTTAAGTTTTAAGGGATTGAAACCCAATAGTACGAAAACTTTATGTTTGCTGGTATGAAATCTTGATTGAAGCTTTGAATATAAATAGTACATACATATAGTACTAGTAGTAAATTTCTAAAAAATTCCAAAAGGAGTGTGAACAAGCTAAATCAAATTTCTGAAACATATTCGTGTCAGCGACAAGCAAAAAAATTGAAGTTCGCAACACTATTATTCCTTGCGGCACCATTGCATATTGGTGTGAAATTCATCCCTGGAATGATAACGTAACGCCGTTTATTCTATAAAGAATTGGAAAAATTACTTCATGGGCTTCTGATTTTGCGAAAAGGAAAAAAGGAAAGGAAGCCAATAATAGAATCGTGTGAGCTATCCTCAGCAGTACCTTCACCAAAGAAGAAGACACTCAGTGAAAGGAAATGATGGGGCGCAATCTGGGTCAGCCGAATATATTCATTTTCTTCTTCGGGAAATCGAATAATGTTAATTAATATATATTATAATTTGTATTGGTTCATTGGTGTCAATATCTAGTATGAGTTTAATATTTTAGCATACTTTTATAAATTAAACCTCTAAACTGAGTAAATTTTTGTGGGCCACGGGAGCAGGCTTCCTTGCGAAATCATTTATTTTTGGGCGATTAACAATTAATGATTATTATCTGTTATATATAATATAATTGTCCAAAAATTAGTTACGATATAGTTTTAACTTCTGAAAAAATCGCAAGAATTAAAGTGCCCGAGAAGAATATCAAGAACATGGACATGGTCTCCATGTTGAACATATTTGACCCCAGCAAGGCCAAATAGTCGCTTTACAATAATAAAAGTAATAAATAATTGTTAAAATCAGATTGTCTTAACTTTTTTGAACAAAATACAAAGAAATAAATCGGGGTCATTTTATGACCCGAGGGTCAAATGTGCGAGTTTTTCCTAGGGTAACAGAGGGGTTAAAACTGTATTTAACGCATACAAAAACAGTCATTCAAATATGTAGAGTAAGTTTGGGTAATGTCATAAAGTAGCTTATTTCACAAGTGTGTTGTCCTTTTTAAAAGTTAACCTTTTTAAGAAATACAAATTGGAGATTTCAATTCACCAGACCTTGATTAACTAGCATACCGAACTTTATTAAGAACAGACCACTTTTTTTTAATTTTGTCCCGTGGTTGTATGGAGTCGAATTACTGTGCATCGTTGGGTGCGCCAGATTTTGATTTTCCAAAAAAATTAGAAATAAATGTTGAACTATTTCAGGTAATTTCAAGTGTTGTCACCAATTTTTTAAGTCTATTGGCTCATTAGTTTATAATTTTTCATAGTTTGCCCGTATACGAACCTTAACCCATTGTTGACCGCGATAAATTTTGATCTTGGAAAAACTAAAGAAATCGAATAAATTGAAATTTTAAAATTGAAAATAAATTGAAATTGACTTGAGTTTGAAATCAATGAAATCCATGTTCCCGAATTTCAAAACATCCCGTCTTAGCGGAGGTATCTTATTCTAAACAGGATCTACAGTTTAAATTTTATTTCATTTTTTTAAGTGTTTGGGCTGAATGATGACGAATCAGTTAGTTACTTAGGATAAGCAGTTATATGCATTTATATAGATTTATTCTACTAAAAGTTTTAGGGAGATAAGATGTATTTTTTAATTTTCTTAATTTCCTTTCACTTGTTTGCTTCCCCATCAATTTGACTACAAAAAAACTATCTTGAAATTAAACATTATTCCTTTCATTTATTATAAACATGTAGTGGCTTATAAAACGATTACCAAAATTACACACAGCAATTCGCATCTCTAAAATGCAATTCAAGTTTTGCTTTCGCGCCTCGTCCGCCCACTTAATGTTTCATTAATCAAATGCACCAGTGCAACATGATGTAGAAGCGCTTTGTTGCCAGCTAATGCGGTTGCGATTTATTAAGTCAACTCTGGCTGCACATGACATGCAACAACTGGCTGCATTCGTGGCGTTGCAGCGGCGCGCGAGCGAAACGAAGCGAAGCGAATCATTTTGTAAGTGCGAACAGAATTGAATTATAAATGGGAACAAGTGATTTCGCAGCGCGCATTAGATTACTTGACGCACACACTCTGGTCGCAAGGAGGGTGGGAAGTGGCAGTTGAGGAGGCACTTGAGATGAGAAGTGCTCTCGAATGCCGCTGCGGCTGCTGCTGCTGCTACAACAAATGGCAAGTGTAAATTACCGCAAATTGAATGTGTGCTCGAAGACGAATGTGAAAAGATGTTTTCGCTTCGCTTTTTGCCGCCGCAAAACCCTAATTGCGCACTTTGTGTTGATGGCGCGCACGCCGCAGCCGCAGCCGCAGCAGCCTCCTGTCGCTGCTGTTTGCTGCTGCTGGTCGGGGCCGAGTGGCAAATGTGTCAGCGGCAGGCGGCAGCCGGCATAATTCAAGTGGAAGCCAAATGCGGCACAACTAAGTGGAAGAAAATGTTTGCCGCAGTGCTGGCGCCGAACAGTGCGAGCAACGCGCTTGCACTCGCCTCCAGCAATTGTTGTGGCTGCAAGTTTTAGTCGCAAACTATGTCTGTGAGTGTATGAATGTGTATGTGTGTATGTGTATGTGCAGGCATTTTAATTTAAAATCAGTCAGCGTGCGAATTTATGTGCGTGCAGCGTGTGAAAATAGTGTTGCATTAATTTAATGAGCCCATTATGCTAAATAAACAATTAAATGGCGTAAAGTGGCAACGCTGGCAGAGACAGAGACAACTGCAGCCAATCAGAACTGCGGCACCGACTTTGCCGAAATCCGTTGCTAATTTATTTAGACACAGAATTAATGGAATTTAATTCAATTTAATGCAAGTTTCGAATAGTTGTGGTTGATTATAATTGAATAGATGTTAGTCTGGCATTATCTTAGAGCCAAAGACATCTTCTCGATTAGTCAACTACCTGGCGCTTGAAAAAACACATCCAAATTGATGGCTTGGTTCCTGAAAGCAGTTCAAAATCGACCTCACCTTTTCATTCTCGGTAAAATGACAGCAAGGTCGTCTTCTGGTGAATACAGATTTCAGATTTCAACAGTTTGTAGCAGCTCTTCATACCTGGACTATGATTGTTTCGATGCTTGAAAACGACGTTCAATCATCAATATTAAATTTTTCATCAGCAGTGATTTTTCGTTTCAAAAAAAGATTGAATTCCTAACATTCAATTCTTTCTTTGAATTTACAATGAATAAATGTTACTCATACGCCATGTGGGCCCCAACGCTGCAGACGCACATTGTGCTTTTCTGTGCGCACTCGTACTTGACGCCAATCATTAAGAACTTGGCGTAAACATTTTTGCACTCAATTAGCGTAGAATTAGACGCCACAAACACCGCAAAATGCAAAACTTTGCTTACTTAGTGCGACACGCATACACGCACACTTTGCCAGTCGTGGGAAATTCTTAGCGCTGAACTTCAATGTTAACCTCGAAGCGCACTAGAAGCACGTTTTGCGCGAAACTTTACATTTCACTTGCATGCACTAATGATCCAACAACAACAACAGCCGGCACAGCTACAACTTTCAGCAGCAACAATATTAACTGCAAGGCAAAAAATTTAAGCAAAACATGAAAACATAGAAGATGTGGCACACAAAAAAATTGCTGAAAGCCGAAGAAAATTGCATGCAACAACTGAAAGTTAGCTGAGCGCCAAGTGGAGTTGCACGTTAACAACCGAAACGTGACATCACGTCGGTTTGCGCGCCACATGTTGTTGGCGCACACATGCACGCATACATACATACGCACAAAAAATTATGCAAACTTTTTAATTGTGCTGCAATCTGGCTGTCTTGTTGTTGTTGTATGTGTTGTTGGTGCTTCTTTTGTTCACATTGAAGCCAAGTTGCTGTTGCGGTGTCGCACAGTGCTCCGACTCCATACAAAATTGGGACAAAAATAGAAGCAGTGCTCTAAATTCGCTGAAAAAATTGTAATCCGAATTATTTGGGGCTACTGACTTCAAAAATTATGTTTGTTTTCAAAAAAATATATGGTTTAAATAAAATCAAATATATATAACCAAGTATGCCATCACCACCGAGCCCAAACCGCTGGATCTATAATGATGAAATTTGGTCAATAGTTGTATTTTAAAAAGTCAACCTTGAAAGACCGGAAACGGGATGGTGAAGCTTA
The DNA here is from genome assembly GCA_963668005.1 of Melieria crassipennis. Taxonomy (NCBI): domain Eukaryota; kingdom Metazoa; phylum Arthropoda; class Insecta; order Diptera; family Ulidiidae; genus Melieria; species Melieria crassipennis. The sequence goes on along the minus strand of OY764962.1, from coordinate 37,814,519 downwards.
TATAGACGGACATTGCTTTTTGGTCGGATTGTTTTAAAATTTTGTATATATACTATATACTTAAACAAAAATAACGAAATACGTATTTCAGCGTTTCTCAAACTTCGACCTTCAAAGGGTGGAAAGAGGGTAATGAAGTTGCTTGAAAGAAACCATTTTTGGTTTAATTTCCGTAAAGCTTAACACAGAGATGACACAGCTATGAAGATGCAATGCTATGATAAAATGTCCAGGATGAAAGAAAATAATTGCCATTTTTCAAACCGTTCAGTTTATTCAGTTTCACTATCATCAAGAATGATGTTTTTAATCCCACACAAACAGTTCAATTGAAATAAAACTATTTTACAAATAGTTTTCTCCCATAGTGTTCTTCTTAATTGTAAACAAGTGTAAATAATGCAAGGTAATTTTAACAAAGTTGCGTTCCTTAACTTTCCTCCATATTCTCAAAAAATATAAGCATTAAATCACATTTTAGCAAAAAATTTCTTAGCAATGGGAAAAACTAGGATAATATGGCTTTAAACGTGTTAAACGGGTAAGCCAACCCCATTTTTATATAGAACATTCATAAATTGTGACATTGGCTGTGTTAATATAGAATTTTTCATAATTTATGAAAGACTTCCGTATGGCAACTCTGCCGTTAGTGGGCGGACCATGCCCATTTTTATAGCGACTGTGCTACTATACTTTTTCTTTCCAGTTACATCACTTTCTGGGCGTTACAAGCTTCGTACCGAAGTGAATGTGGGCACCTCAATGTAGGGTTTCAAAATCCAATTTTTTTAGTTAGAGTAGTTTACAAAAATTCTATTATTTTTCAAGATCGCAAAAAATCGCAGCATTTTTTTCATGATCCAACAGAAGAAAGTCCATTCTAGAGGATTACGTAAAAAAGTTGGTGTAATAATGCGCAATTCGACATTTGCGATCTACAAAAATATATCGTTTTTATAGTTTTAAATTAAAAAAAATTTCTTGTTTAAATAACGTACAACCCCGTTTTTATTAAACTTTTTTTCAAAATAGCTGATGAAATGATTTTTTGGACTCTTGTAAGTGCACAGGAGTAACATTTTCTTCGATTGAAGCGAAAATAGTGTTTTGGTTACGCTTTCAATTGTTGACGCTCAAAACTGCATTTTATCACAAAACCATATTTCTTGATTTTGATCAACTTGTAAATGCTATAACTCTCTCAAAATTTACCCCATTAAAAAATAGTTTAAGATGTTGTTTATTGAAAGCATTATCTTTCAAATGCCATCACTTTCTTTGAAATCGGTGACATAAAATTTTTCTATTTTTGTCCCACTTCGGAGCACTGTGTGTCGGCTTGAATTTACCGCAAAAAAGCACAAAAGCTGCAACGAGCCGAAAAAGCCACACAAATTGTTGAGGAAGACGAAGACTTGCGGGAAAGTTTATTAGGCGAAATATTTTGTGGTATGAAAAGAGTATCAATAAATGTATACTTTGGAGCAATCAAAGAATTTCGATTATATGTTACAAGCAGTACAAACCTATGGCGCACTAAAGACGAGCTTCCCTAATGATAAATGGAACCAGTTCAATACAGTTTAAATTCTTACTCGTACAAGTAACCACGAGTAGAGTCTAAAATGTTACTCATACAACACATGAGTTGAGTTTACAATGTTACTCATACGAAACATGGCTGTAAAATGTTAATCATACGACATATGAACATAAAATGTGACTCATATCCATGACTACAAGATGAAATGTTACTCATACAACCCATGAGTAAAGTCCATGTTTCCATGTCTACAGTGGAAAATTTTACTCATACAACCTATGACTATCGTATAAAATGTTACTCGTGCGACCCATGAGTATAAAATATTACTCCTATGACCCATGAGTATTAAATGTTACTCATATGACATATGAGTACTCACTCATGTGATAAATTGTTCAGTATGAAATGAGCACTGTACAGAGACAGAGATAGAGTTTCTGGCCTGGACAGCTTGAATGATCATCTCGCCGCAATTATACTGAAAGTCTGAAATGTTACTCATACGACTAATGAGTATAAAAAGTTATCTACTCATAGCCATGACTATAGTTAGTATGAAATGTTACTTAAGCGATCCACAATGTTACTCATACGACCCATGAATATAAAATGTTACTCATACGACAGTATAAATGTCACTCATACCACCGTATAAAATGTTACTCATACGAGCCATGAGTACAGTATGAAAGTCACTCATATAATAAATTGTACAGTATGAAATGAGTCATCTCGCCATCTCTCGTCATCTTGAATGATCATCTCGCCGCAATTGTACTCAACACTTAATACAGCTTCAAGTCGAGTCTCCACAAATTTTGCTCCCAATGCAATGCTTTGTATATGTACCTACAGTAGGAATATGTCTGTTTGGGATTTGGGGATTTGCCTCTGTTTGAATGTGAACAAATTATTTAACACTGAAATAATTTTATTGAACAATTTACATTATCCATTTCCGTATTTTCCTGCACGATAATATAACTTCAGTTCAACATATAACCCACTAAACCACTTTCAACTCATTCCAATTAAGCTCAATTTTTTATACAGGCATTACGACTATCAGTAGTCACCTGTCATTTCAAACACATTGCTTTAATTTTTGTCATTTCAATTCTACGTGTTGCTTTTGTGGCTGTGAAATTCAACATAAATGTCTAAAGTTGTTGCTTCTGTAGTGGTTACGTGTGTTGTTGTTGTTGTTGTTGACAATGAAAATTACACTGTTACCGAGGCTTGATGTGAATGTCGCTGCCAATGTTAATGTGAATTTGATGTTGACTTTGTTGCTGTTGTTGTTGTTGTTGTTGTTTTCATTGTTGATGTGCATGTTAAAGTTGCTGTCGCCCAAGTTGACGGAGAACGAAATGACATCAACTGCAGCTGCTAAATGTCAACCGTTTACGATATAATCCTGCAGTCGGCACTGACGACATCAGCAACAACAAGGCAGACAAGTATAACAATCATAACCGTAACCGCAACAACTGTTGCCACTGTATGAATACATTTGCTGTGGTTTGACATGTGTGAAAGTGATGCAAAAAAACCTCACAATTGTGTGCGAATACTTTGGAGTGGCCAACCGCTAAGTGCTTTGAAGCAAAATCGAAACTTTCAACGATTGTGTATGTAAATTTACTCAAATATTGCTGCGTTTTTGTTTTTCATTACTGTATGTTATGCAGCCGATCGAGCATTCGTTTGATCGTGGCGTAACGCCGTGACATCAACTCGAGAAAGAAAACTGTCGCTGCCAGGCCCACAAACATTGCATACACCGAGTAGAGCCCACGCAGCATGTTGCTGCCAATGCGCGGCACACTCACGCTCTGCGATTTCATCAGTTCGAAGCGCCGCATGATGTACTGCTGCGAAATGCGTGCCGGAACGCCCGCCGTGATCAGCTGCGTCAGTCGATGGTCGATGATGGCGCGCAGCATCGAGTGCTTCTTGAAGTAAATGGCCAGCGGCGAGCGAAAGATGGGCTCGTCGACGAATGTCAGTCGGCTGGTGTTCCAGTGGTGGTAGTTGTAGGCGGCCAGCGAGTCCAGCATGGAGAAGGTAGCGTAGCGCTGCGAGCTTTGCTGCACGACGCCGTAGCGCTCGCTAATGTTGGGCAGCAAAACGGTTAGGTTTGACGGGTAAAAGTTCACATAGTCCGCCGAGTAGAGCACGTAGCCCTGCTGAATCATCTCGTCAATGCTGTGCGGCGTGGGAACGCGGCGTGCGGCGCGCAACGTGTCGAACAGCTTGCCCTGGTAGGCGTTGCGCAGCACCAGCGCGGCCAGCATCCAGGCGGCGAGCAGCAGGCGCGTCGCATTGCCGTGCGGTATGCAGCGAACGGGATTGCCCATCAGAATGGTGACCAGGTCAGTGGTGGTGCCGTTGGAGAAGCGCGCACACCGATTACGCGGCATCCTCGACACGACGAACACACGTATGAGGTGGATGAATATGGTGGCGACGACGACGCTGAGCGCGATCAGCTTCCACACCCACAACGTGTAGGCGTTGGCGAGTTGCTTCATGGGCCCGAATTGCAAACCACTGCGCACAACAAAGACAAGACGACTCTGGTGGTAGGAAAGCGACACGCTGAAGATGTAACACAGGGGATGAGCTCTGGTAAAGCCGCCAATTGCCATGTCTGCCTTGTTCGCCTGCAACTGCATTGTTGAGCAGAAAGTAGAGGAAGATTAAAATTAGTGGAAATTTCCGCAAAAATACTAATCAAAAGTAGTCAACCAAAAACTGAATATTTGTATGTTTGCTTCCCTGTCTGCATACAGGTTCGAAAAGTAAATCGTTTCTTAACCCTTTCGACCCCGAATTTCATCCAGTGTCTCGATATTACTTTTTGGTATTTAAATCATGAAACCTTTACCTAAGAAGTGTGCACACGACATTTGAAGTCAGCACACCTCTTTGTTAGAGTTCTAGAGCTAGTATACTTTTGAACAATTTTAGCTTAAAACGGGTTTCATTTCATTTCATTTTCATTTATTATTAAAATAAGTACATTAAGTGTTGTAAGATCGAGTCTTTTAATAACACCTCAATCAGTATTAAATTTCTTAGAGTAGAATTTAAATTAAACAATTTAAATAAATTTTGTATCAATATTGTTTAATTACAGAAAAATTACTTCATATTTATGGAAAAATACAAAATTATCATTTTTTTATTTTATTTAACTGAAATGAAATTTCGAATATCGAATTTTGAATGTAATTTCAAATATCGAATATAATTTCCAATTTCGAATATCGAATTTAATTTCCACTTTCGGATTTAATTTCGAATTTAATTTAATTTTGAATTTCGAATTTAATTTTGAATTTCGAATTTAATTTCGAATATAGAATTTTTAAATCAATTTCGAATTTAATTTCGAATGAAATTTCGAATGAAATTTCGAATTTCGATTATCGAATTTTGAATTTAATTTCCAATTTCGAATTTAACTTCCAATTTAATTTAATTTAGAATTTAATTTAACTTTCAACTTTCATTTAACCATTACACTGCACAACAAAATCAAATTTTTTTTTAAATAACAAGGTTCTGAAAACGGATTCTGGTAGAGGGGACCAAAAAAAAATATACGTGTATCGGCGTTTTGAAAGTTTACGTCTGAATTTTTTTTTAGGGGGGTCAAAGTTTTCCCCCTTTTGCACATTCTTATGGTGAATCGGCATACGAAAACCATGTAACCTTACATTTTAGGTATATGATGGGTTCAGCAATTTGATGTAAAATACTACGAAGAATATTTTTGTGGAACATTTTAACCCTGTAGCTACTATTTGTATGGGTCAATTTGACCCTTTTTTTCTAAAATGCCAAAAATGTCCTGTAAAACAGGACTTTTTAAGGAAAAAATGTACCACGAAAATATTCGCCATAAAAATCTACTATAGGTCTCTGAATTCATCAAAGCTCAGAAATTAATTTCAACGCCAGAATTAAGCCAAATCTGAAAAGACCTAAAAGGTATATTTTCTTTCAACATTTTTCCCATACAGACTAACCCTCAAAAATGAAATTTTGAATGAGTACGAAATAAACACAAACACATTTTCAGTTTTTGCTTAATTCTGGCGTTGAAGTTAATTTCTGAGCTTTGATGTATTCAGAGACCTATGGTAGAATTTTATGGCGAATATTTTCGTGGTACATTTTTTCCTTAAAAAGTCCTGTTTTACAAGACATTTTTGGCCTTTTAGAAAAAAAGGGTCAAATTGACCCATAAAAATAGTAGCTACAGGGTTAAAATGCTCCACAAAAATATTCTTCGTAGTATTTTACATCAAATTGCTGAACCCATCATATACCTAAAATGTAAGGTTACATGGTTTTCGTATGCCGATTCACCATAAGAATGTGCAAAAGGGGGAAAACTTTGACCCCTCCTAAAAAAAAATTCAGACGTAAACTTTCAAAACGCCGATACACGTATATTTTTTTTTGGTCCCCTCTACCAGAAGCCGTTGTCAGAACCTTGTTATTTTTTTTTGTGTTGTGCAGTGTTATTAAAGAAACAGGGTTTTGATCTAACGCGTCCAATTCGTAGACTTCAATTAGAACACAAACTTTCCCTGATATCGCAGCAAATTATTGAAAATTATTTTGGGGATAACAGTTAAATTTTTTTAATTTGCTAAATTAAAAAATTATAAATGACAGTTAAAAAGTTGAAAGAAAACTTTTTAAAATACGAAATTAATTTATTTATTTTATTTATATACTAAAATTTTCTCAATTCTTCTTAAAATTAACTCCAACAAAGATTTATTTCGTCAAAAGTGGCACAGTTAGAATTAGGACTCTTTTGCATTGCGCTGCAACGATCAAATAGCCTAAAACTTCTTAACTGTTGTTTAGCAAAAGTTAATAACAACAAAATATACTGAGCTTTCCCTTCTTGGTAGATGGATGCATTGTGCACAGTATTAACACATAAATCCGAAAATTAAAAATGTTGAGTGGGTGTTCGATATATGAATACTTTTCCACCAATAACTAACTTTATTTAGTGATATGCTTTTCATTCAGTGAAAAGCTTTTCACTGAATGAAAAGCATATCTGGTGATGTGGTAACCACTCGACGTTCAACTCACCTCGGCAAAGCAGCCCGTCGAATTCATGAACTCGCCAATCAAATGAGTACCCTCCGGTATCGACAAATTTACATGAAAATTCATCGTCTTAGCCAACCTCTTCAGCATTTCCCCTTCAATGCCGAACAAATTCTCAACTCTTCTGTCACTCGCATTCTTGCGATCACCATGGAAGGCCAACATTGGGTACAATGCGTGCGCACACACTCTCAGCGAACAGTTGTGAAAGTCCACCAAGCGTGGTGGAAAGAGAAAATCATTTTCCAGTCGGCCGTTTCGAAAGCGATTGCACTCGTAGACTTTCGGCACTTGACTGCAATGGTTCGGCCCGTACAGCGAGTGGCTGTAGAAGCGAAAGCTGCCGTCATCAACGCGACTCATTATGACCACATTGTGAACATTGAACTGCAGGCAGCTCTTGAAGATGGCCATCATGTGAAAAGTAAGCAGTCGCTCTTTAGCTGGAAATATGGTCAGTATGATCAGGAAGTGAAACTCACGATCGTGCTTCGTCTCGGGTATGTTAAAGCGTAGCATACTGTCACGTAAAGTAAAATCAATGATAAGAATAAGTAAATTTATATATTAGAAAAATGTAAGTGAAAGATTTGCTGCACGCACTCGAATGCCAACGACGAGTCCACAATGAACACATTATAGTCCCACGGACGCTCGTTGGGTCTGCCGAAGAACAGCTGCAACGTCATTGAGCCGTCAAAGTGTATGAGAAAGTGATCCAGCATGCGCAGATGGAAATTCTGCTTTTCCCTGTGACAACGTGTGCACTTTTCCTTAATCACCAGCGTGTTGGTTTTTGGGCTCATGTAGCGTTGGGCCACATAGACTGCAACCTCGGCGTAGGGCACGTGCCCGCACAAAGTCTCCTCGACAAAGATCTCTGCGCGAATGAGCCAAGCACTCAGAGCCAACGCAAAAAGTGTTGAACGCAGCAGGTTGCACATTTTCAACAACTGGATTAACCGTTTCACAGTGAGTCAGCCACTCAACTGAACTGCAATCAACCTTGTGCGCAGCAACTGAGTGAACGCTGTCAATGTGAAACGTCCACAGATAAGACAATTTTTATTAATTGTTCAGCAATAATTAATGTTCATGAGCCCACAAAAATTGCTGCCAATTCCCAAATGAAAGATTTTTCAAAACTTACAATTAATTAACAGGTCGGTTGCATCGATATTTATGGCAACTGTTAACATTAACAAATGGGTCCGAATAAGTAAATTGCTATCTGAAATGTTAGGTTGCTAAGCAAAAATGCACATAAACAATTTCAATGAAATACTTTTTCCTTTTAAACTATGAAAAGGTTATATTATGGTGGAACGAAAAATATAGAATTGTGCGTTATCAAACCTATTTTTTCTTTAGTTCTCTTTATTAGTTCTCTAGAATGGGCTTTCTTGTTTTGGATTATTAAATAAAATTCTGCGATTTTTTTACGATTTTGTAAAATAATTGGATTTTCGTCAACTACTCCAACTGAAAAAATGGGATTTTTATACCCTACACTGGGTGCCCAGAGGTACATTTACTTTGGCATGGAGGAGGTGAAACCTGTAAGAAAGAGTATAGTAGTACTGACGCTATCCCAAATGGGCATGGTCGGCCCACCATAGACATAATTGTCATAAGGAAGTTTTTTATAACATATGAAACCTTCTAAGTGTAAATTAATGCTAATATTTTCTAAAGAAAAGGAAGAAAATTACGGAAGAAAATTTCCCTTGGAGGTCAAATTTTAAAAAACGCTGATACCTTATGATCAAAAATTTTGATTTTCCTAAATTACTCCAACTAAAAAAAAATTGAATTTGGGCACCCTACACTGGGTGCCCAGAGTTACATTTCATATCATAACCGTAACCGCAACAACTGTTGCCACTGTATGAATACTGTTACGAAAATCCAAGTTCGTTTTGATTGTGTTTGAGAATAAAACAACTTCAATTACTCAGCGCAAACGCTGTCAGAAAACCAACAATCACTTTATTTACAGATTTACATTATGCTTGTATCTACACGAGTTTCTACTTTGCTGGCTCAACTAAGACTCGACCCTCTGCGCTGCACACTGCTGCTTTTATACTGGTTTTCTTATCGCGCCGATGTTTCTTGCACATTCTAGTTGTACTCTCCATCTCGGTTGTTCTAGCACAGCCCATCACCTTTGCGAACCATCCTTGCCATATCGGAATAACAGCCAACAGCCAAAGTGCATGCCTAAAAGTATGCTTGGAAAAGCATTCAGGCATACTACAGTACGGCACAGCACAGAGTGCCTTATCGTAGCACTGCCCACCACCGAACAAGTGCCGAGGCTCCGCCGGAGTAAGACGCCAGGCGCTCCAAATGGACTACTTTCAACCTGGCGTTTCTGTTGCCGCAGCCCTGAACCCTGTACACCACGTCATCACGACCTTGTACGGTCCTTCCCATGACGTTTGAAGTTTTGGAGACAAACCTTTCCTCCGCTGCGGGTTGTAAAGCATTACCAGATCGCCTTCTTGGAACCCCGCTGTGTTAGCCCGTAGATCATATCTGGCTTTCATCTTATCGCTGACCAGTTGGATACGGTCCCTTATAAACTGGTGGATTTCTTCCAGCTCCGACCGCTTATTGGCTGCATAATCAGTCTTAGCGCCTTCCGTCGTGCTGACCACTCCGAACTTCAAGTCAGCAGGCAACCTCAGCTCCGTGCCGAACACTGCTCGGGCTGGAGTGAGTGATGTCGTAGCGTCCGATTGAATCGCTCCACCATGCCGTCGGACTGGGGATGCAAAGGACAGGTGCGAGTTTTCCTTATTCCTAGTAGCTCACACACTTCCTTGAATACCACAGGCTCGAAATTCCGGCCTTGATCCGAGTGCAACTCCAGCGGAACTCCAAATCTGGCTACCCAGTTGTGTACCAGCATTTCCGAGATCGTAGTGGCCTTCTGGTTAGGAATAGGGTACACTTCGGGCCATTTGCTGAAGTAATCCATTACCACCAGCGCATATCTATTTGTTGCCTTGAGTGCTAGTTGGGAATGGGCCGGCGACGTCCATAGCAATCCGCTCGAAGGGCGCTCCCACTATTACTAATGCATACGGGAAGTGGTGGTGCTCTCCGCTGGAGTCGTTATGGTATGCCTCGATCACCTCGTTGATCCTGCATTTCGGGACTACAATTAGGGAATTGCTGGTCCGGCCATCCTCACTCTCCCACTCGTGATATAGGCAGCCATCAGACAGCCGCAGACTTTGCCACTGTGCCCAGTAAGCCTTTGCGATCGGGCTTTCAGCGGCCATCTCCTGCCAGTCTGGACGTGCGCCTTGCTCCTTGCCTCCTTTTGTATCCTCTCCGCAGACCACTCTTCCTCTGGCATAACGCTTACCAATCGGACGTCCACTATCTGCTCTTTGCTTTCGGCTCGCGAACAATGCCTGCATTCAGTTTTACACGGACGGCGTGACAAGGCATCGGCATTTCCATGACTGCTACCCTTGCGATGCTCTATAGTGTAGTCGTAGCTCTGCAGCCGCTCGATCCACCGCGCCAATTGGCCTTCAGGATCTCTAAAGTTCAGTAGCCATTTCAATGCAGCATGATCTGTGCGCAGGCGAAACTTTTGCCCATACAGGTATTTGTGGAAGTGTTTCACGCATTCCAATACTGCAACTCTCTTCGTGTCACACAGTAGTTGCGTTCAGCTTTCGACAAAATTTTGCTGTAGTATGCGATCTCTTGTTCTTGACCATCTCTCCAGGCACGGGAAAGGCCAGAATTGGAGCAGTGCACAGTTTTTCCTTCAGTCGTGCAAAAGCCTGCTCCTGCTCTTCGCCCCACGCGAAAGCTTGATTCTTTTTCGTCAGTTTGTGCAAGCTGCCAGCTATGTTCGCAAATCCAGGAACGAATCTTCGGTAATATGTGCACAGGCCCAAGAAACTGCGGAGTTCGTGTAGATTGCAAGGTCGGGGCCACTCCTTCACCGCCGTGATTTTGCCTTCATCCGTATGTACTCCGCGGGCGGAAACCGTGTGACCCAGATACTTGACCTCCTTTTGAAACAGCGAGCACTTCTTTGGGTTGAGTTTAAGACCAGCTTTTTGTATTCGCTCGAATACATCCTTCAGCTTTCCCAGGTGGTCGTCAAAGCTTTTACCCATCACGATTATCTCGTCCAGGTAGACCAGACACGTCCGCCAATGCAGCCCTTTTAGCACACGTTCCATTAGGCCAAACGGCATGACGGTGAACTGCCACAACCCATCGCCAACACTGAAAGCCGTTTTCTCCTTGTCCTTGTCTTCAAGCTCTACCTGCCAATAGCCGCTGCGTAAGTCGAGCGTGGAAAACCACTGTGTGCCCGACAGTGTGTCCAGGGTGTCATCGATTCGAGGTAATGGATAACTGTCCTTTTTGGTTACGTCATTGAGCTTCCGATAGTCCACACAAAACCGGGTACTGCCATCCTTTTTCTTGACTAGCACGACCGGCGAACACCAAGGGCCTGACGAAGGCTCTATGACCTTTTCTTTACCCATGTTTTCGATCAAAGTGGTGACCTCTTCCCTCTTGGCCCGAGAAACTCGTCTTGGCTGTTGGCGGATCAGTTTCGCACTTCCGGTGTCGATGTTGTGCTTCACTATGGCTGTTCCTCCGCTTGCTTCTGCTGCAAATATTGAGCCATAGTGCTGTAGGAGTGACCGCGCCTTCTGTTTCTGTTCGGCTGTCAATTCGCTGCTCCACTGGTTCTCCTGCGGTATGGCGTCCATGTTAAAACCGCGTTTCCTACTTCCTCCGGGTGGACTGCTTTCGCAATTGACAACTGCTTCAGCCTCTCTACACTCGCCAATGACCGCATCTTTACCGCCATATCTGGGTGTGTTCAGTGGGTTGAGTATCCTGACTGGTATTTTGCCATTTTTGGGTTCCACTAATGTACGTCCGATAATTATGTTGTCGTATCCTTGTTTTGGCGGTTCTACAACCCACAGCCGACTTGTCCCATCGTCCTCGTCCACCTTTGCCCACATAATCGCCTCGGAATTCGCTGGTATCTTCTGGTGTTGACACGAGACCACTTTCCTTACCGCCACGCTTCGCTCATAGCCGGTGTGCAGGGGGAATTCAACGTTGGCATACCTCAGCACATTTTCTTTCAGGTCCAGCGTAAAACCGTGCCTAATCATGAAATCCACGCCGATAATCACGTCGTCCATTATATCCGCGACGATGAACTCATGTTCCAGGCTGCTGGTGACGATAGCAATTGTTTTTGTTACTTTCCCTCTTACCGGCGTACGCTCGCCAGTCGCAGTCCTCAGCTGTATACCATGCAGTGGTTCCCAGTTCCTGAGAAGCTTCCTTTGGGCTGACCCGTTTTAGTTTAACGACTCGTCGTCCTCAGCCCTGCGCTTGTTGGCTGAGCCACGATTGTCAGTATTCCTCGCTTCAGGCGATTGCGATCGAGAACGGGAACGCCTCTTTCGTTGGCGGCAGTCTCGTGCTATGTGACCCTGCTTGCCACATGTCCAGCAAACAACTTTAGAGGAGACAACCCGAGGCCTGCCCAGTGTCTCAGAGCTTATGGCCTGGATCGAAATGTCGCTATCCGGCTGGATTTGGCGTATCCTCGCAGGTGCATACCGAGTGCCTCCAATCCATGTCGCCTCATATGTCATCGCGCTGGTCACCGTCTCCTTAAATGTCGGCTTGCCCATCATCAATGCGCTGCGACGTGTTTCCGGATCATGAAGACCTTCAATAAACGACTCAATATTCATCCTCTCGAGATCATCAGCGCCGAATTTCGGGTAGCACAACTGTACGAGCCGCTCAATGTCTGCTGCATATGTCTGCAGCGCCTCGTTTTCTCTTTGCCTGCGGTTCTTCAGCTCACAGTAGTACAGCGTATGCTTGTGCTCGTTGCTGTACTTCGCTGCCAACGCTCTCATGATGGCCTCGTAATCGCTTCTTTTACATTCTGGAACCGATTTAATTACCTCAGCCGCAGCACCTTTTAGCGCCAGTGCCAATCTGCGACCATTCCTGATATCGGTCCACTGATTTTCCAAAGCAGCCAAGTCGAATTGCAGTTTAAATGTATCGAACGGCGTAGCACCATCATAAGTAGGCACTTCTGTTCGGGTGCCAAAATTTTCCGGGACCGGCGGCAAACATTCTCGTGGCTGTACCTCTCTAAGCCGCTCGTAGATTTTTCTGTTCACCGAATCCTCCAGACCGTCAACTCGTCTGTTCAGGGAATCATCCAAGTCGTCGACTCGTTTGTCCAAGTGTTCCACTTGAGCTCCCAGGTGCTCCACCTTCACATTTAGCTTGTTGGAGATTTCTTCCACTTTCTGCTCAAAGCAGAACGCAGCAGAATTTTCCTGAAGCTTGGTTTCCATTCGCTCTGCTACTTCTCGGTTCGCCGATTCCATTTTTGCTATTTCTTGATTTGTAGTTTCGACTTTTGCCGAAATTTCCTGATTGTAGTTTCCAGTTTCTCGAACATGCCTTTCATCGCAACCATTAGCTGGCTCATGAGTCATGACCAATGCTTGTAGTGGCGCAGCCGCTGCAGCCGTACTTTGCAGTGACGCAGCACCTGCAGGCGTTTCCTCCACTTTGGCCGACGCCTCTAACTCCCGCGTTCCGAACTCGTGCGCAGTCCAATCGATGCCTCGTGCTTCACATGCCTCTCGTAAGCGCAGATGCAGCTCCACCTTTCCGCCAGCAGTCGGCAAATTCCAAGCAGCCAGCTCCTTCTTCAGCTGGTCCTCCTTCAGCAGCTCGAGTTGATCCATTTCTGCGTTTTTATAATTTTATTTATTTAAGTATTTATTTTTTTTCCTTGCTTATTTTCAGTAGCACAATCCCTTTTCTGACACCAAATATTACGAAAACCCAAGTTCGTTTTGATTGTGTTTGAAAATAAAACAACTTCAATTACTCAGCGCAAACGCAGTCAGAAAATCAACAATCACTTTATTTACAGATTTACACTTTGCTTGTATCTACACGAGTTTCTACCTTGCTGGCTCAACTACGACTCGACCCTCTGCGCTGCACACTGCTGCTTTTATACTGGTTTTCTTATCGCGCCGATGTTTCTTGCACATTCTAGTTGTACTCTCCATCTCGGTTGTTCTAGCACAGCCCATCACCTTTGCGAACCATCCTTGCCATATCGGAATAACAGCCAACTGGCCGTACTCCAAAGTGCATGCCTAAAAGTATGCTTGGAAAAGCATTCAGGCATAGTACAGTACGGCACAGCACAGAGTGCCTTATCGTAGCAATACATTTTCTGTGGTTTGACATGTGTGAGAGTGATGCAAAAAAACGTCACAATTGTGTGCGAATACTTTGGAGTGGCCAACCGCTGAGTGCTTTGAAGCAAAATCGAAACTCTAAACAATTGTATACGTAAATTTACTCAAATATTGCTGCGTTTTTGTTTTTCATTACTGTATGTTATGCAGCCGATCGAGCATTCGTTTGATCGTGGCGTAACGCCGTGACATCAACTCGAGAACGAAAACTGTCGCTGCCAGGCTCACAAACATTGCATACACCGAGTAGAGCCCACGCAGCATGTTGCTGCTAATGCGTGGCACACTCACGCTCTGCGAGTTCAGCAGTTCGAAGCGCCGCTTGATGTGCTGCTGCGAAATGCGCGCCGGAACGCCCGCCGTGACCAGCTGCGTCAGTCGATGGTCGAAGATCGCGCGCAGCATCGAGTGCTTCTTGAAGTAAATGGCCAGCTGCGAGCGAAAGATAGGCTCGTCGACGAATGTCAGTCGGCTGGTGTTCCAGTGGTGGTCGTTGTAGGCGGCCAGCGAGTCCAGCATGGAGAAGGTAGCGTAGCGCTGCGAGCTTTGCTGCACGACGCCGTAGCGCTCGCTAATGTCGGGCAGCAAAACGGTCAGGTTTGACGGGTAAAAGTGCACATAGTCCGCCGAATAAAGCACGTAGCCCTGCTGAATCATCTCGTCAATGCTGCGCGGCGTGGGCACGCGGCGTGCGGCGCGCAACGTGTCGAACAGCTTGCCCTGGTAGGCGTTGCGCAGCACCAGCGCGGCCAGCATCCATGCGGCGAGCAGCAGGCGCGTCGCATTGCCGTGCGGTATGCAGCGAACGGGATTGCCCATCAGAATGGTGACCAGGTCGGTGGTGGTGCCGTTGGAGAAGCGCGCACACCGATTACGCGGCATCCTCGACACGACGAACACACGTATGAGGTGGATGGCTATGGTGGCGACGACGACGCTGAGCGCGATCAGCTTCCACACCCAGCACGTGTAGGCGTTGGCGAGTTGCTTCATGGGCCCGAATTGCAAACCACTGCGCACAACAAAGACAAAACGACTCTGGTGGTAGGAAAGCGACGCGCTGAAGATGTAACACAGGGGATGAGCCCTGGTAAAGCCGCCAATTGCCATGTCTGCCTTGTTCGCCTGCAACTGCATTGTTGAGAAGAAAGTAGAGGAAGATTAAGTTTAGTGGAAATTTCCGCAAAAATACTAATCAAAAGTAGTCAACCAAAAACCACCTAAAACTGAATGTTTGTATGTTTGCTTCCCCGTCTACATACAGGTTCGAAAACTAAATCGATTCTTAATAGTTATGTCATCTTACGACATCTTATTTCTCTGAAATTTAGGTTGGCAACGATGTTATTCTGCAACGTTCATGTGATGTTCAGACATGGAAGTCTTCCAGTCAGATATGGGGTTCTGCTGGAACTTTTTCCACTACCACTAACCAAAGTTAGTGATAGTTGAAAATTCCAATAATCACAAAATGTACTGCACTATAGTCCAGACACAGAAGTTTTGCACTCAATTTTCTTCATACAACCACTCCAAAAGTGACAAGTCAACTCAAAATTTTTGATTTTTCTAAAAACGCAAAAATTTGTTTTTGGGCTGAATAAACATTTTTTTTAAATAACGTTTAGACCATTTAGTAGAAAATCCTTACACATTATACTTTAGGATAAGTGACAAAGATTTTTTAATTTTACACTGAAAAATCCAAAATTTTAAGCTATGACTTTTTTGATAATATTTTAATTCAATAATTACGGAATTATTTTAAGTTATGTCACTTTTGCTAAATTAAAAAATTATAAATGACAGTTAAAAAGTTGAAAGAAAATTTTTTTAAATACGAAATTAATGTATTTATTCGAAAATATAAACTAAAATTTTCAAAATTCTTTTTAAAATTAACTCCAACAAAAATGTATTTCGTCAAAAGTGGCACAGTTAGAATTAGGACTCTTTTACATGGAGCTGCAGTGATCAAATAGCCTCGAACTTCTTAATTGTTTTTTGCAACAGTTAATAACAACAAAATATACTGAGCTTTTGCTTATTGGCAGATAGATACATTGTGCACAGTGTTAACACATAAATCCGAAAATTAAACATTTTGAGTGGTTGTGCAATATATGAATACTTTTCCACTAATAACTAACTTTATTTAGTGACATTGAAAAGCATATCTGGTGATGTTCTAACCACTCGACCTTCAACTCACCTCGGCAAAGCAGCCCGTCGAATTCATGTACGCGCCAATCATATGAGTACCCTCCGGTATCGACAACTTTACATGGAAATTCATCGTCTTGGCCAAGCCCTTCAGCATTTCCCCTTCAATGCCGAACAAATTCTCAACTCTTCTGTCACTCGCATTCTTGCGATCACCATGAAAGGCCAACATTGGGTACAATGCTTTCACACACACTCTCAGCGAACAGTTGTGAAAGTCCACCAAGCGTGGTGGGAAGAGAAAATCATTTTCCAGTCGGCCGTTTCGAAAGCGATTGCACTCGTAGACTTTCGGCACTTGACTGCAATGGTTCGGCCCGTACAGCGAGTGGCTGTAGAAGCGAAAGCTGCCGTCATCAACGCGACTCATTATGACCACATTGTGGACATTGAACTGCAGGCAGCTCTTGAAGATGGCCATCATGTGAAAAGTAAGCAGTCGCTCTTTAGCTGGAAATATGGTCAGTATGATCAGGAAGTGAAACTCACGATCGTGCTTCGTCTCGGGTATGTTAAAGCGTAGCATACTGTCACATAAAGTAAAATGAATGATACGAATAAGTAAATTTATATATTAGAAAAATGTAAGTGAAAGATTTGCTGCACGCACTCGAATGCCAACGACGAGTCCACAATGAACACATTATAGTCCCACGGACGCTCGTTGGGTCTGCCGAAGAACAGCTGCAACGTCATTGAGCCGTCAAAGTGTATGAGAAAGTGATCCAGCATGCGCAGATGGAAATTCTGCTTTTCCCTGTGACAACGTGTGCACTTTTCCTTAATCACCAGCGTGTTGGTTTTTGGGCTCATGTAGCGTTGGGCCACATAGACTGCAACCTCGGCGTATGGCACGTGCCCGCACAAAGTCTCCTCGACAAAGATCTCTGCGCGAATGAGCCAAGCACTCAGAGCCAACGCAAAAAGTGTTGAACGCAGCAGGTTGCACATTTTCAACGACTGGATTAACCGTTTCAGAGTGGGTCAGCCACTCAACTGAACTCCAACCAACCTTGTGCGCAGCAATTGAGTGAACGCTGTGAATGTGAAACGTCCGCAGATAAGACATTTTATTAATTGTTCAGCAATAATTAATGTTCATGAGCCCACAAAAATTGCAGCCAATTCCCAAATGAAAGATTTTTCAAAACTTACAATTAATTAACAGGTCGGCTGCAACGATATTTATGGCAACTGTTAACATTAACAAATGGATCCGAATAAGTAAATTGCTATCTGAAATGTTGGGTTGCTAAGCAAAAGTGCACATAAACAACTGGCCACCAGGGTGGCGAAGGAATCGGCCAGACAATAAAAGTGCCACTTGCACCTTTCCCTTCCGGGAGTATCTTTCTTCGACCAACCACATAGCTGATCTGATGAGATTCGACATTACCTGCATTACTATGTATTATTATATATTGCTGGATGGGTCCAAGGACACAGGCACATAGACATTACTGTCCATTGTACCAGAGCTATTGCCTTCCCCCTTAGACAAAATGTGTCCGGCCTTGTAACCACTTTAAGTATAGAGTGCTTCATATTTTATGTCGGTATGTAAACATTCAATAATTTTAACATTTATCAGCCAATTGAGTTGAGTAAACAGGTTTATAAAACGCCAATTCATTACATTTTTAACCATGAATCGCTTCACATCGAAATAACGCTCAGTGCTTCGAAGTGGGACAAAAGTAAAAAAGTTGTATGGCACCGAGGTAAAACTCTCATTAAGCAAGATCTCAAGTCATTTTTAAATCGGTTAAATTTTGAGAGAGTACTTATGGCATTTGCAAGTTGATCAAACTCAAGAATTGAGTCGTTTATTTTGAAAGTGGTTTAAGTCCATTTTTCTTATATTGAGATATTTAAGGGTTTGTGTTTGATTTGTTTCAAAAATATTGTTAACTGGTATTAATTTTTTTGTATGGCTTTGTGACCTAAAACATGTTAGAATATATAACGTAATACGTTTTGTAAACTTTACTAGAAAAATAAGCTTTGTTTCAAAACTAAAAATGGACTTAAACCACTTTCAAAATAAACGACTCAATTATAGTTTTGTGATGAAATAGAGTTTTGAGCGTCGGCAAAGAAAAAATTGTCCTTCAATTAGAGAAAATTTTGCTGCTGTGCACTTATAAGAGTCCGAAAAATCATTTCACGAGCTACTTTAAAGATAACTTTAAAAAATGGGTTCTACGTTATTTCAATAAAATATTTTTTCCTTTTAAACTATGAAAAAAAATTGGATTTTTATACCCTACACTGGGTGCCCAGAGGTACATTTACTTTGGCATGGAGGAGGTGAAACCTGTTAGAAAAAGTATAGTAGTACTGACGCTATCTAAAATGGGTATGGTGGGCCTACAGACAGAATTTTCATAAGGAAGTTTTTTATAGAATATGAAACCTTCTATATTAACAAAGCCAATATTATCCAAAAATTAAATTATAGCCGCAAATTATGAATATTCCTTTTAATAACGGGTTTGGCCTGTTTGGGTTTCGCCTGTTTAACCCATTGAGAGTCATATTAAATATGAAATTTTTCTTTAGTGTGATTTTTTTGCTAAAGTGTAATTTAATGCTAATATTTTCTAAGGAGAAGGAAGAAAGTTATTAAAGAAAATTTTCATTATTTGATTTTTTATACTGGGTTAAAAAAAACGCCTAAAAACAAACTTGACGACCCTTGGAGGTCGAATTTTAAAAAGCGCTGATATATAAATTTCTTTATTTATACTACCGATTATGTTTGTAAAGTTTTAAACATATTAAACAAAAAATAAATTTTCGCCATATGAACTTTACCTTCCTTCTGCCCTCTGAAGGTCTAATTTTGATAAATAATTTCTATGATAGTGTCGCCGTTATAAATTGAACTTAATTGCATGTTCATATCTGTATCATCTCAATGCGAAGCACTACGGAAATCAAATAAAAAAGTTATTTGCTTGAAGCAACTTCACCGCCCTTCTCTTCACCCTTTAAAGGTCGAATTTAGAAAAAGGCTGAAATATGTATTTCGTTATTTTTGTTCTACAAAATTGTAAAATAATGTGGCCAAAAAAAAAATTCCGTCGATATGAGCTTCACCCCTTCCCCCCTTTAAGGTCGAAGTTTTTTAAATAGCTCCGTTTTAACCCAGCATTGGTGTGGTGGGGTATACCATACCCCAGAGGTTGTATTTTTGTAAATAATACGGATATCAGTTTTATGTGGGCACTATTGCTTCTAGTAGCTGTTTATAACAGTCCAACCATACACATTTGCTATCCAAAAACATCTTAAGTGTGACCAGATTTGAGTCACATCCCGCTAAATTTCATTGGGGTATGACATACCCCACCACACCAATAACGTAACTTTTTGTGTAAATGATTTTGAATTAAAATTTTTATTTTCGATGGTCTAGTAGTCATCGATTTGTTAAAAAATGCACCGTACGGAAAAATAAGAGGCAAATACCAACTGCCCAACTCCTACGTGCAAGAAAAGCTCCCAGTTCAGTATTCGCATTTCGTCGCCGTAGACAACGAATGTCGAATGTTCCATTGAATTTAATAGCACATACGACAGTCGTTTTCATCGTATCATATGTTCCAAAAAATATAATTAATACACAAAAATATCATTATTCTGTAAATCCTTGAAATAAAGCGAAGCTGTAGCAAAACGTCGTCAGTACAGCACTCGATGTTCGGTTTGTCCGAGAGCAAAAACCTTATACGACTTGCGAAAAATGCGCTAATTTTGAGACCCTGTAATTCGCTCCTCTTTCAGGTTAGCTACCAAAAATTTAATGTCACATAACTATATGTATTTCATTTTTAAAACAGACTATGTTTTTTGGAAAATTATATACAGAAATTTTTTTAAACCCCATTATATGAAGTCAACTTATAAATATCGGTACTTTTCGTTTATTTTTGTTATATTTGATATTTTCTTTTACAAATTGCTTGCACATGAAGTGCTTTTGTATTTTCTTGCGTAAAAGTAAATGAAGAATAATATAAAATTGCTATATTTTATATTTGTGTTGTTTCGTGAGGTTGCTGCTATAACAAGTCTTGGGGTATGTCATACCCCACCACACCAATAACGTAATTTTTTTCCACCACACCAACGCCGGGTTAAGAGTTGACTTTTTAAAATACAAATACTGACCAAATTTTATCATTATAGCCACAGCGGTTTGGGCTAGATGATGATTTTTTTAAAAACGAAATCTTATTTTGGAAAACCGTTCCATACAAAGTGCAATTGACTCAAAAAATATTTCCAGCAGACCGTCCAAGTCGCTTGAAATAGGGCCAAACTGAGACTGATTTTTTTGAAATAAATTTCGATGACCGACGAGGCGGCCTCTCTCACACTTTCGGGCGACCTTAACAAGAGAGGCTGCCGCATATGGGAAGCGTTGAATCCGCAGGAAATCCATGTAATACCATTTCATGACCAAAAAGTGAGTGCTTGGGCCGCGGTTTACGCCAAGACCATCATTGGGTCATTTTTCTTTAGAGAAGGCAAAAAAGTCGATGGGAGCCATGCCGCACTTCAAACCAAACAATACAGGTTCTGCAATAAAAAAGTCCTGGACGTATGGCGTCAGAAAATTTTGACATTGACTGGTCACCCAAATCTCCAGATTTGACCCGTTCGGAAATTTTTTTGTGGGGTTATTTAACCCTAATTCCCAGAATTTTAAAAGTAACGTTAACCCAGAAGTGAGACTGACAGGCTTACTATATATGAGCTAAATTACTGAAAACATTTGTTTAAAAAAGTACAAAAACTGTTTAAAATGTTAAATTTATAAATGCAATATAATTCTAACATTTTATTAGAGGATTACATAAAATAATGGAATCGAAAATCTTTTGGATTTATCACCATTTGAAATCTTTAGTGAGACTGTGAGGCTCACTTCTGGAAATTAGGGTTAAAACGCAATATGTACGCCAGCAAGTCTCAGACCATTGAGGGGCTCGAGGCTGGAAAAATTTGCTATGGTCACTAAAGGCGACCACTTCATTGATGTTGTATTTATTCAAAAACTAGTCCAAATAAATTCTAAAGGACCAACTTTAATAAAAAATACGTCATTTATGGAAATTGTTTGTTTTTTTAAGTTATACAATATTCAAAACTCAAATCTGCCAGTGCCAACACACCAGTTTTTAGTAAGCAATACCACTATGGCTTTTGTCTTGTCTGCAATTTATTTTTCTCGGCTTTGTCCTACTAGATTGTGACTTTCTCGTCATGGATCCCCTCAATATGCACTCTCACTTAAAATATTTACTCAGCTAGCCACTTCACTCTCTACTTTGCACACCTTTTCAATCTGTTTACAACGCACGACACACACGTCCTCCTCTATCCGAACACCAATCCTCCCAAACACTACTAACAACTCAAAACGCAAAACTCATCAATTTACCAACGTTTCTTTCCGTTTCCTTTCGCAGTCATATTAGAAAGCAGCTTTTTTATACTCAAATCCACAACATAAACAAAACGCGGCTCAATGCGAAAATTCCAGTATGAAAACACAATATAACCTTCAAGGATGTTTTGCTCCGTTTTACCGTTATGGTGCTTAAAACTACAACTGCTAATTTTGTTTTTCCATAACACAATCTGTCTATGGGGTTTGTTTGTCTATTTGTCTGGCTGTCGACAAAAATATTTTCCATATCAAAAACTTAATCCGACACTTACTTCATAGCCACTGCCGTTCACCGTTCGCCGTTCGTTCTTTCAGTCGGTGCACTTTTTCAACTTTTTCAACAAGCAAACAAGCGTCTCTGCGAACGCTGCAAGCATGCCAGCCATACCTGGGCCAATACCAGCGACGAGCGACGAACGACGGCAAACGGACGGCAGTGTGGGCTGAAATGACGTTCACTTGGCTTATCACTGCCACTTGGTTGATCTTTAACAAATCCGCACTTCAAACACTACTTCCGGTTGCAACTGCCATACGAACGTAGAACGCCCGGTCCGCGCCAATTTGCCGACGCCTGCACTGACGCCATTGTTTCGCCAGCAATGCTAACCTGAAGTCGGTTTCGGTTGCGGTTGCGGTGAAATTCAAACAAAAAAAATAACCGCAAGAGAACAAAACTGGAACTTGCAACGAACGGTCGGGTTTTGTGTGTGTGTGTGTGGGCTGCACTGTGTGTGATTGTGTTTGTGCTCATGTGTTGGCATATTTCAAATAGTTAAATTACGAAAAACCACACACGCTCACACTCGGGCACCAATCCAAGTGTGTGTGTGTGTGTGTGTACTGCGATTGCTGCACTCGTCAGTGTGGCCCCCCGTGCGAGTTCATGTGGTGCAAAGTTTTTACAGCCCTGAAACAAAAGAAAACTTTGAACAATAATTTTGCGCTCTTTTTTAATGCGTTCCCACTTATGACTTGAACCTTTTTTATTTTTATTTTCCTTTTAGTTTTATTACCAATATACATTATGAACCTTAAGTCAGTCGTCTTTCAAGCAGGGACCGTAACAGTTATAAGTTTTATTATAAAAATCAATGTTTAAGAATTCTTTTTTTACTTTTATTTAATGACTCTACAAATAAAAGTTATTTTTATTTATATTTCAAAAATCCTATAATAACAATTATTTTTGATTTTTTTTCTTATTAGTTTACAAATAAAATTTTTTTTCGAGTTT
The DNA here is from genome assembly GCA_963668005.1 of Melieria crassipennis. NCBI lineage: Eukaryota > Metazoa > Arthropoda > Insecta > Diptera > Ulidiidae > Melieria > Melieria crassipennis. Next base: position 37,791,582 of record OY764962.1, on the reverse strand, counting down.
TATTTTAGTTGTCCTATGATAACAATTATTCGTGACTTCTATTTAAAAAAGTCATCAATAAAATCATTCAGTGACTTTTATTTATAAAAGTCATCAATAAAAATCATTCAGTGACTTTTATTTATAAAAGTCATCAATAAAAATCATTCAGTGACTTTTATTTTTTAAGTCATCAATAAAAATCATTCAGTGACTTTTATTTATAAAAGTCAACAATAAAAATCATTTATTGACTTTTATTTTTTAAGTCATCAATAAAAATCAGTCAGTGACTTTTATTTTATAAGTCAACAATAAAAATCATTCAGTGACTTTTATTTTTTAGGTCGCAATATAAAAGTCATTTTCATTAATTGCACTATTGGATTCATTAAATATCGAAATGTATATATATTCTTGATCGGCTTAACAAGACCTGTCTTGACAATTCTATTTTTTGGAAGAATCATAACTTTTGCATGCATTAATGAAAATGACTTTTATATTGTGACTTAAAAAATAAAAGTCACTGACTGATTTTTATTGATGACTTTTATAAATAAAAGTCACTGAATGATTTTTATTGATGACTTAAAAAATAAAAGTTATTGAATGATTTTTATTGATGACTTTTATAAATAAAAGTCACTGAATGATTTTTATTGATGACTTAAAAAATAAAAGTCACTTAATGATTTTTATTGATGACTTTTATAAATAAAAGTCACCAATAATTGTTATCATAGGACAACTAAAATTAAAAAATAATAATATGAAAAAAATCAAAAATAATTGTTATTATAGGATTTTTAAAATATAAATAAAAAATAATTCTTATTTTTTAATTTTTCCGTAAAAAATAAAAAAAAAAGTTTTTTTTGCCAAGTTTGATTATCCGTGCGAAAAGAAATGTATTGGTATATTTAATTTAGTTGCATGATTTTTCCTTCATAGTAAAATTGTCAATTATAGTTTTCATAAATAACTGTTATTTCCGGTCCCTGGTCTCAAGCTTCGAACTTTGTTTGATTCTGCTTTTATTTATTTAAATTCTAAATATTTGCTTACAATTTCAATGCTTTAATGCAAAACTGCAACGACTTGAAAGTTCAACGCTTCAACGTTGCCAAGCTGTAATTTTCTCTTTACCTTACTTTCTGAAAATTTCCACAAGAAGCCGAGTCGCTCGCAGTTGATGCAAATTAGCCGCTAAAATTTGTAGGCGATTTGCAAAAATTACGAAAGCAAAAGTAAAACAAAAATTCCATAGCGCGTTTAACTGTTACAAATGTTGGCTAAACTGAACTTTGTAATTGCATGCCACGGCGTCTGCGTGGCGCATTTAGCACTTGGAATCCGTTCAGACTTTGCACCAACGTAATTGCACGAGTTTGACTAAGTTTACGTTTAAGTTTAAGTTGCTGTTTGCAATTTGACGCTGCACGTTTCCAAGTGCCAGTACACTTGACCTTTAGCTGAAATTATTTTAAGCATCGACTGCATGCAAATTTGGTGCTGACGCAGCCGAAAGTTCTTCAAGTTGTTTAGCTAATTTGTGCTCGGAATTAAGTACTTAAAGCCGTTGGCATGCACTTCTTCCTTCAAGATTTGCAGGAACCTAAATCTAGGTAGAATCCTAGGTTCGAATCCTAAAAGTATGCAACAAAAAATTATTCTATAATGCTCTGGTAATAATCAAGAAACTCGATGGGAGCCTTAAACTAAGCATTTTGCCAACCCTGAGTAATTTTATGTCCTGTTCAAACAGTCAAATAAATTGAGGCAATTTAGCTCTTAATTGAGTTATCGATTTTTCTATTCACACACCTCAATCTAGCTTACTTTGTTATCGAAAATGTTATCGAACATGATTTTGTTTTGACGGAAGAAAGGTTTAATAAACATTTAGTAATATTTATTCAATACTGATTCTCTACTGATGCACAAAATTCTTAAATGAAATTTCATAAAACAAACAAATGTCAAAACAATTTTTTTCCATTGTCAGTTTCTATTTTTTTTTTTATTCGATCTATTGTAAATGAATTTCTGTGAATAATACGAAATTAACAAACTAAATATTTAAGTTTAAATTCAATTCGATTTTTAAAATTAAAAAAATTTAAAATGAAAAAAAAATTTCAAAATTTTATGTTTGAGTGATTTGTTTATAAGTACAGCCACACTAAAGACCAGTAACACCTTCCCCAGTAAAAACCTGTAGAGAAAAGTAAAAGTAAAAACTCTTGTGGAAATTTATAAACTTTTTTAAAAGGCTGCAGTTCAAAATTCCATTTTGTGTGGTGCTTATGCACTTTATACATTTTTTTTAAATAATAAAATTTTTTAGACAAAAATCTACCTTCGCAGAATCGTCCTTCGAATGCCAAACTTCCATAATCGCCATTTACAAACCCTCGAATGGTTCCAGATTCTTGAAGCCAGGTTCTTCGATGCACTCACGCAAATAGTTGATGCACTTTAATATACACAAATATCCTCGCTAAGACCAAAGATTCCTTTTGGATCCCAATAGATAGGAAAGGGCAACGGATGTAAAATGAAAGGAATCACAATAGACCCCGCAAGGTTTTCGAGTGGAAATGCTTCATTGATTTTGTATCTTTTTACTATTTAAAATACTGTAACTCAAATACTTAAATTAGAATTTTTGTACTTTATTAGAATTGCAGCTTCCGTCTGTTTTTTAAGAACTTTCGAACTAATAAAGCTAGAGTAATGAAATTTTGACACGTAATCAAGGAGATTTTGCGTTTTAACATACTTACTTTTCAAGAAAATTCTATATACATTTTCTAGGATATAATGGATTAAAATTTTCGAAGGAACTTTTTCATATCCCTTTTTTCCAAATAGATAAAAAATCAATGTTATTTAAATTCATGAGCCTTTCCTCTTTTATTTGATATACATATCGCCATATTCTGACGAGGTTAAGTATTTTTTATATTTTTTCTATTTTTTATCCCCTTCAAAAAGTCCTTTTAAAATGACAAACGATGTAGAAATGAAAAACTGAGTACGCCGTATTACTTTATTTGGTCTCTAGTTTCATGCACATATGGATTTTTTCCGGTGTGAAAAATGCTGTCGCACGGTGTAATTTACATACACATCGTTGCTTCTTTTTTAATAGATTTTTTATTTATGTAAAAATTATTTCGGGAAATCCTTTACAGTGAACTCGCGATGATATGAACTACGAAACTATAAACTGTAAAAATGTGAGCGATTTTTCCTATTCCTTGAGTTTTCTTAAATGTGAACCAAGTCTGAAAGTTTTGAACTATGAATAAAATTTCTGAGAAATAGTTATGGTTTTCACAGTTCCGCGGTATCTAGCATGTTAAATTTCGCAACTGACAATTTTCCCGAATTTTCTCATATGGTATCTCAATTGTTTTTGCTTTGCATGAAATACAGAGATACTGGTAGTTTCCAAATTTGCCGCACTGCTGAGCATGTTTATTGAAACAGTCAAAAAACAAAGTCAAATGAATTTTTTGGCACAATCTCCGGATCGAATTTTTTTTAGTACTTTATGCCACTATCGGGACTATATTTTTATTTGATGTTCAACGCTTGTTTGCCATTTGAGCGAGGCATTTTTATTTTGAAATTTATTTTTTTATTTATTTTTTTCCATAATTGTTTGTGTGTGAAATTCATGTTGTTTAACCCATTCGAGAAAGGCTTCAGATAATTTTTAGATTTTTTGGTACACAAAACCAATGCCAAATTTTGTTTTCCTGTACTTTACAGATTTCATTAGTTCCGGAAAAATCTTATTTCGACGACTAGTTTTCTCAAAATAACTGATAATTGCACATTACTGTTATTGCACACACGGTGTGCAGGCTGTCTTATAGCCTCGGAAATCCATTGCACACTCGGTGTGCAATCGGTCTCGAATGGGTTAAGCATTTTGGGGAGTAACTACCTTAATTTTTGGAGTAAACTCCCTTACTCTCATCAACATTTTCTATTCCTTCTATTCCTTAGTTTTCACTACTTTAATCTCTTATTTTCAGTAAAATTTTCAATACCTTCCATGCTGCTGAATGCTATTCTTAGACGCATCTCTTTCTCTTAAAATAATAAAGTAGGAAATGATGAAATTCTTTTGTGAGATATAACATTTTTATAATAGAAATTTACATTTCTTTCAAATGTTTAGATTTGTGTATTTTTTTGTTAGCACAAAACAGGGTCCTCTCCTTAGTACGATTATCTCCAAATGCAACTTCATGTCCGTTTTTCCAAAAAAAAATCTAAAACTGTTCAAAGTATTCATAAATTGCAAGCAGCAGCTGCAGCTACGAGCTGCTTTTCAACTGACTTTTTCGTGTACTTTTGACCAACTGAGACTGAGATTGCGATTTCCACTACTGCATGTTGCATATTTGTTGGCCGCAAATGCGTGGCTCAAGTTTATGACTTGCAAAACTTTTGACATCTATGAGCGAAAAGGGTTCAGCTTTTGAGAAAAGTTTAAATTTTACATGATTATGGAAAATAATTCAATTGTACAATTCTGTCTATAGTGCAATTCTTACACGAAGACAAATTTTGTTTCATATAAACTCAACTTATGCAAATACTTATGCGGCAATGTTGCCGTGCAAGTTCCTATTCGTCCTGCCAGCTGAGTAATCGTAAATCGTCTATTAGCAGCGGGAATCGGCAAACTGATCAGACTTACCCGAAATTAATTTCTATGTTTAATATGGCAGATTAAAATTGCGATTTCGGCACATCAGCACCAGGTCGCCGCACGCCAATACGTGCAAGTGCACGTGCACCGAGGCGCGCTGACTACCGGCGGCAAACAATCGCAAAAATAATGACTTTGTAATGGAATTCGTGAATTGAAATGCTGCCAATATTGGGGAAACGTGTGTGAGCGCGCGCGCCTTCGTGCTGATAGTGAAATGAGGGCACGGCGCTCGAGAGGGGAAGCCAGAGAGCGATGGCAATTTGTAGTTGCAGTTCAGCGAAATTTTGTGCATGCAACAGCCGCAGCAGCAGCAACGGCAGCGGCAACAGACAAACAAAATCCGCACAGCAGCTTTGAGAAGCTGCCAGCACGTTGGCAGCAATAAGATGAGGCAGGCAATGCGAGTTGTTTGAAAATTCATGGCATGAATTGTTAACAAACACACACACGCGCACACACACAAAGCGGCACAAATGCGCCGACAAAAAGTGTATTTGGATTTTTCTTGCTTGTAATTTCAAGACAAGTTGGCAACGCACTCGCCAAGCCGAGACTAAAGTGCAGAGCGCAAAAAATTGCGGCTGTCGCTTTCACTGTTCGCCTGCCCGGATACGGTCCCTCTGGCATCGTTGCACCCACTCGCTGTGCGCACATCCTCGCTATGCCCAACGCATATCCGCTGTGTGCCTGCATGTCCTCGAGGCAGGCATGTGTGGCACATGTGCCGTCCTCGGTGTCCTCAGTGTTTTCAGTGTTGTTGATGTTTGTCGGAAATTTGATTATTTTCAAGCGCCACGCTCCTTGTCTTGGCCTGCACTCTGTCCCCCCTTCGCGCCGGTGCGCCTGCTTTGCCGCTTTTTATGCTCGCCGTTGCGCCTTGGTGTATGTATGTATGTGTGCATGTGTATGTGTGTGTGTGTGTGTGTGTGTGGCATCTTATTTACTGCGCTTTTTACTAGCGCTGCACCGTCTTTCTTTTTGCTGCTTTGTTTGCGTGCAACTTCTGACAACTCCTTGAAATGAACTTCACGTCAGTCGCGCACACAGGCTGCAATGTTGCCGCTGCCAGCGCCTGTGCTGCATTTGTCAGCTTAAATAAATTTGTTTATGGTAATAAATTTACTAACTTAATTTGGTTTCGTTCGCTGACTGCATAATTTCAACAGCCGCTCGCTGCCGCCTCGTTGGGTTAATGAGCTCATAACACGCTGCGATATGAGAAAAACAGCTACAAAGACACTAAAGACCTTGTTTGTTTTACTCTTGAATCAGCAACTGTTTTAAAATTTCCTCTGTACATATGTGTGAAATACAAGTATTAAGGGATGTGTCTGGAACATTTGCTGCTCACTATATTCGTGAATGATTAGCTTTCGGACGTTCGAGGCACGTTTGCTTTGGCACATTGTCTCTAATGATGGATGAGCTTCTGGAACTCGAGCTGCCGGATATCCTTCGCTTTACAAAGGTAAAAGGCTAAAGAGATCTAAAAGGCTAAAAGAGATCTAAAATCTCTGAAAAACCTGGTTGAAGAGTTGCCTATTGAAGGCCGCAGAATCACCCAACGGTGGTTCTGGCCAAAACTACTTCAAATGATTGCAAACCCAACCACTAAATAGTGTCCAATGGACAGCAATGTCTACGTGTCTGAGTCCATGGACACTTTTAACAAAATATTGTGACGATAATGCTTGCCGGCAATTTCGATATAACAATCACAGGGACAACTCGAGGCAACACTGACATGTTCGAGAACAACTCGAGGCGATACTGGGAGGTTCGAGAACAACTCGAGGCCACACTACGATGTTCCAGAACGAGCTACGCTACAAGCAAACAAGTATAAAAGGTAGTCGAGTACAGCGCAGAGGGAAGAGTTTGGTTTTGGGAAGCAGCTGTGTAAGACGGAGTAGCACAGATAGTGCAATGAGCAACAAGTATAGAAACAGTAGAGTGTAAAATTGTAAATAAAGTGACTATTAGTAGAGAATTGCATTGAAGAATTTTAGTGTGTTTTATTTTTGAGAACAATTCAGTGAAACGAATTACGCCTGCGTTAGGTAGAAGAATTAAATTTCGTAACCATATAAGAAGTTAATAATAATTTGAAGTTGAAATGCAAACGTTTTGTTCTGCATGAGAAGGAAATCTTTATAGATATCGATGAACCGGTGTCCATCAGCATTTCGAACTAAATACGTACTACCAACTAAATCCATCTCTTGCTATCTTGCCGAGGGATTGGCCTCAGCAGACAATCTAGTGCATCACAATTCGTCATCCTGTTCGCTTTAAGGTATCCAAAAATCTGCCCTTAGTATCGACTCCTCTTCTGTCCATGTCTATCTATTCCCGCGTTGAGTCCTGTGGGTTCTTGTGATCAATAGTCCTCATTCTCTTATACGAATAGCTCTCTCAATATGTTTTTACAAACACACCTGTTGATTTTCTGCCTCAAAATTTACACAAAACACAAATCATAACTTTTTGTATTCCTCAAGGATCCTCCTCGCATAAATCCATACCCCAGTTTCATGACCCATTCAATATCTTTCGTACATTTCACTCCATATTATTTAAGGATTTTTCTTCTATTGCATCAAAACCATCAGACTAACTTTTCATCACCTGCAGTTTACGCAACAACAACAACAACAATAACAACAATCAATTTGCCAACTTGTTCAGGTGGCTGCCCCAATTAAAACTCGACCACGAACATTGCCAGTTGAACAGTTTTCTTCATTTTAAATTAATCCGCACAGTTTTATTCTACACAACTCGAAACTCGTAGCCAACGTGAGAGATTCCGCTAAGTACTGGACTTGCGATGCGAAGAAATGCCAAAGTAGACAACAAACAATGTTTGCACCTCATCGCATGCTGAAAGTAGATAATCACATTCGTGCGCCAAACCGAAATGTGTATGTGTGTGTGTGTGTGTGTGTGTGTGTGTGTGTGTGGGGGGGGGGGGGGGGGGGAGGGGTATTGTGCAAGGGAGTGTGTGTATGTATATGTGAGAGGGTGTGTGAACTAGAACGAATGTCAGTTTGATGATAGAAATTCGAATACGGATATGACTTTGATTCAATATGACTTTGCGAATATGACTTTGATTCAATTCGATTCATAGGTTACAATTTTGCACTGAAGGGTTTAATATTTCTTACTAGAAAATTGTTTTCCAAATATTTATAACATAATTTTGACTGGTTCAGAATTGGAACCAATGACCCTCAAAGCGATAGTTCAACACATGAACAACTTAGCTAATAGGAGTTGTGATATTGAAATTATATTTTATTTGAACGCTAAACAAATCCAGAGAATAAGAAAAGAAATTCAGTCATATCCAATAAGTAGGATTTTCCAATTTGAATTTAATCTTTTCGCTACGGGTTTTGACTAGAAAATGTATCACTAATATCGCTTCGATGATCTATTTTTATCATTTTGTAATGCAATGTTTTGATTATGGATTGCGCCCAGGTCCCCTAGAATCATAATATTTTTTTTGCTCAGGTCATAATGAAGTCATCTTAAGCGAAACTATATTTCTTCAAAAACCGTACAGTTACTAATAATGTGTTCCATTGTTTTGTCAAATTCACTGCAGAATGCATGTCCTGCTGTCGACAAGGCTTTACTTGTAGAGGTCGCTCAGCTCAACATGAAGTTCTAAAGTGACTTCTGTTTAAATGAAGAGCTGGTAAAGCTCTTTTCCTGTCAAAGTTTATGAACTTTTAGAATGATATAGCCGCTCTATGTTGTTCCAATAATCTTGCCTGCGTTTTTCAACCCAGTTGCGGATGTCCTGTTTCAGGTCGGTTTTACTGCAGCCGAACATGGTAATTGGTTCTATGAATGGCTTCTCTGCACCTTTCTTGGCTTGTTTCTATCCGCCCTTTCATTGCCCTGAAACTACCCGATTCTGGGTATGATGAGAAAGACTATCAGAAAGCACCGTGAACTTTGGGATTCCCCCTATAGTGATGATTCCAACTGCCTTCAATATTTCAGAGAACTCAGCTTGAAATGATGATTCATCATTGCTTAGTGCAAGGAATGTGTTGACTTACCAGTTCCTACACCCGTAGATATTTTGAAGCCGTCTGTGTACCATTTTTGTGAGTTGTCATATAGCCAAAATTTTCAATTGTTGAGAAATCTTCTTTGTATCAATTTAACTTCTGAACATTTCATTGGAATTTTTTTACATCACTCAACTCTTTTTTTAGAGTATTGCCATACGTTACAATTGTCTGGGAGATTTAAAAGCTTTAGCTTTTATTTGGCTGGAAGTTTAACACTTAAAACTATTCTTAACATAAAAAAATTATTCCCAAAACATAAAACGCTTAGTCGTTCTTAAAACTGTAATATTTCTATATGACGAAAAGGTGCAAAAGCAAAAATTGTAAACATCCCAAGACAGATATACCAGGATTTCGTATCTATGATCTCTAACTAATGTCTTCATCTCTGTGCATGTGTATGTGTGCAATTTTCGTTAAAATGTATTTCCAATAATAATCTCGCGGGCACGTTGCAAACATTGCCAGCCAACACCAACCTGCTGGCTCCCTACTACATACAAATACAGGTACGTGCAGTGCAAGTGTGAGTGTATGTGTGAGTGTAAATGTGAGTACGAGTATGAGTGCGAATGTGAGTTCGTGCATGTGTTGCAGCTGGCGTGGCAGCTTCCGGCAGCTGCATCGACAGCTTAACGCGGCCCAACTTAAGCAACGCTGAAAGCTTACAGCAGCCAGCACGCAGTAGTGGCCGCCTTAGAGAAATGAGGTTAACGGTAGAAGTGGATGTGGAAGTGGAAGCAAGCCGATAGAAGAGCTGGAAGACGTCGGAACTGAAAATGATTCGTGCTTTGGCTGCATTTAGCCAGTTTCGCTGCCTCATTTCGACTTTACATGCATGTAATAAGCACACAAATACGGCACACACACATACACACACACAACGAAGGAGCAGCAGACACACGTGTGCCGGCAAGCAAGCGGCTAAACATACACGAATTCCTGCCTCAAGTTGCGCAAAGTCACGTAACTCAAATAACGGAAGTTGGCAGCAACTGCAGCCAATACTTTGCCGCTTTCTATCCTCGTTGTTCCTTTTTGGTTGTGAACACATTTTGGACGCTATTCGGCGTTTTTGGTATGTGAGAAGGTTAGGGCGGTGTATTGGCAGCCGTACAAATGAGTAAATTACAATTCGTGAAAAATTGAAGTAGCATTTGTCAGACAGATAATTGCAGCAATTGGCCCATTGTTCATGTGTAACAGTGGAGTTATAAATTGTGTTTTAATTTTGTGTTAAAAATGCAAAGATATTCTTTATATGAGGTTTTTAAACTAAAGTAGCTTAGGGGTCACAGTTTAGTTATAGGGGTCATATGGTTATTAGAAAAAAAATTTAATTTTTTTTAATTTTAATTAATTTAATTTTTAAATTTTTTTTTTTTTATTTTTTAATTTCACATTTCCTTTTAACACTGGAATGCCCGACAATCTGACATACCTAAAATGTAGTCATTTTGACTACATTATTGTTTACTGACTTTTTTTTAATTTTATTGGTTTTTAAGTAGCAAATATGAATAAATGTAGACGAGATTAAACTAAAATAAGCATTTAGTTTTAAAAAAAAAGTTAAAGTATAAAGTAAAATTTTTAAAGTAAAGTTTTTAAATTAATTTAAATAAAATAGCGTACTTTACACTTAAATGGGATCAAATGGAATGAAATTTGGTATTTGGAATTTGGGAATGAATTTTATGAGTGAGTTTTGAATTGAAAACCTTGGGAATTGTCACAGCGTACTATGATATTATATTTTTTAAATGTTTGCAATTATTTGAAATTTTCATATTTTGCAATTGAAGATGCATATTTTTCTATTTATCAGTAAGATTTGCTGAAAATTTTATATGGGTAGTCAAAATTACTACTTTTGGGCATTTAAGGTAAATTTTGAAAAATTGGGGTAAAATATTTGTTTACAATATTTTTAATTTATTTATTCCATTTAGCTTTAAAAATTAATAAAAGTCACGCAAGATATTTTTTTAGAAAGCGATGCAACAAAAGTTATTTACAATAAAAGACCTCAATGTAGTCAAAATGACTACCTTGGGCATTCTAGTGTTAACTATTCTCGCCTGCAAGATTACCAAGTAAAACAGTTTACATAGTAAAACAGTTTACTTGCTATGTGGGACTATGTGAGCCGCCAAGTTAAAAAACAATTTGTATAAAGTTACATTTCAATTTACCAGCAAACTGATGTCAGCACTTTGTTATATTTAATCCGGTGGCCGTCTGCGGTTTAAGAGTGTCAATTATGTATGTACTTAAATGCAGATCGAACATGAATTTTCACAAATACAGACAAACACTCGCGCGTATGGAATGGTATTACCCAAAATACACACTCGCACACACACACATGCACACATACATTTGCACGCAAAGGAACTTATTACAAGCGAAATGCAAAATACAAGAATGCCAGCATATCCGACACATTGGCAGCAACAGCAACAGCAACAGCAATGCAATTGCTACAGTCAGCAATCAATCAATCTGCTCAAACGTACTGCCACCGCTGTAAGCCATGTGCAATGAATGTCTGTGTCTGTGTGTGTGTGTGTTGCTTGCGTGTGTGTTCATATGAAAATTGATATTGCAATGAAATTATTGTGAATAAAAAGAGCGCACTTTCACTGGCACTCCGCTGCATTACAAATCATTAACGCGCCATTCACACAGCACCGTCGGTTGAGTTGCCAAACCGGCTGACAGTTTATCGCTACATTTACACACTTACTTACATACATAACATATGTGCGTAAAAATTAAAATCATATTTTAAGCGCTTCCGATTCGTTTGTTTACAAGTAAATATATTTTCCATTTCAACGCCTTTCATTTTTCATAATTTTGCATTATGGCATTTATACATTTTTGGTGAAGTATAATGTTTTTGAAGTAGTGCTCAGTGGTCGATGTAAAGAATTTAGTTTGTACTTTTATGCCCCCATTGTAAAATATTGTTAAGAACTTACGGTACAAACTGAATCTGGATTTTTACAAAGTTAGAGTGAAACTTACGGAAAAATTGACTTGAAAGTTATTCAGAGACAGTCCTGCAAAAAACGAGTAAACGATTACTTAAAAGAAATAGCGTCATTTCTCATAATATTTGCGTCGGTCAAATAGCTGAACCGAATTTTCCGGACTTATATGATTGACAGAAATTTCAGCAATTCCGCGTTTAATGTTGATAGTGAAAGAGTCTGAAAAATCTAGAAGTGATTCCTGTCTTTAATAAAGCAATGCAAAAAACAATCTTGCAGACAATAGTTTAAAACGAATAAAAACTTATGAAAAAAATTATCTCTTGAGATGATAAATTAGGAGCATTTCTAAAAGGTAAGCAAAAGAAAAATGATTTTTTGGTCTTTAAGTTCTATGTTTACTTAAACGGCACCTAATCTTATTAACATTTAGCTCATTTGTAGTTAGAATTTAATATGCTTTAACTTATGTTTCGAGTAAGAAACATTCAAGCTTAACTAATAAAGTTGGAAGGATGAAATTCAAAGATGTAGTAGTGTACATGGCACAAGACATATATTTTTCAAACAAAAGTATTGGAAATCTTCAAGGTTATTCAAGGGTAAAGTTTTAGAAACACATTTTCAATACCTACTCGCCCCTGCGCAGCAAAAGATTTAATTTTTTTTTAATTCTAGACATTTTTCTTTTTCATTCAATACCCATATCGATACTCTACATTGCACTCAATTTTTTAAATATTCATATACTTCAAATTTCAAAGTCCTTTTCACAGGATACAGTATACCAGATTTTGTAATAACACTGCTTCATATTTTTTCATAAATAAAAGACAAACATGACAAATATTTAGCCAAAGAGTTTCTCTATTACATTAACCCAACACTCCTTACCCCTCAAATCGCTCTATCATTCACTTTTTTGCGATTGGTTACTACGCTAGCCACTCCAAAAATTTTCAAGGATAACATTTTAAAAGAACATTTTCAATACCTATTTGTTCTTCTTAATTTTTGTGTAGTCCTAGGCATGTTTAAAGTGCTACTGCCAATACAGCAACAATTTCCTAGAATTTGCTTGTGTTTTGATTTTTTCATTTTGTAGGAAACCCCACCAAGTTTAAAACTATTGTGTATTATTCATGATCATTATGTCAATTTGACATAAATAACAAATAATTCTTTTCATTTCTGTCTTTTTGTCATACAAAAAAGAGGTCGTCATTCTACCTGGTTCACTTGTAAAATTTCTCTATGGTCCTTAAAACTATAGGTACTATATTTGCTCCCTAGTTTTTTCAAATACTTTGATATTTGTCATCAAATTGAACCACTAACCATAAAATTAACAAACGACAGACACAACAAATTCTTGTTCGTTAGAGTTAACTGAAAAAGAACTTAAAAAATTTCCTAAGAATGGGATCAAAACAATTCAATTAGATAGTCGAAGTGGTCTCTTGGCCCATTCATTGATCTACATTAGGCTTAAAGTTAAAAGGGTTTGATAGGCACACAGTTAGAACGTAAAACTGTTCTAACTTAAAGTTCACTGCCAGCTAGATTCTAATTTGCAGAAATTGACAATAAATGGATTAGCTTTGATCTTTAATCTTATTCTTGGTTATACTTTTGGGATAAGTCACTGCAATAAAGTTAAGTTGATTTTTCCTCAAAATGTTCTATTTTCCAGCTAATGCAATGATTAGAATGACTAAATAGTTTAATAGTTTAATTTAAAATAGTCTGTGAAATGACAATTGAAATGTCTATGAAAACCTTTATTAATTATAGGGTTAATTTTAGCAAACATCTGAAGATCACCGGTTAACCTTATCGTGTTAAAATGCCAAACAAAAAATTTTATTTTCACACCAAAAATATTTACAAACTCCTGATATCTCAAAAATGATCCCAAAGGTCAGAGCGGAATATTGAAGGTTGAAGTGGCCCCATGCCAATTTCGATTTGTATATTTTATTAATATTACTACAAATATAGATAACTATTTAACCAAGTTCCAGCCCTTAATTATTAATATCTGATCTGGGAGAATTAACCCTTTCCGGAAATTTGTACGATATATCGTACAATTTTTTCGAAGATTTTTTTTTTGTATTTGACAGCGAACGCACTTTTTATAGAACAGCTTTTTAATTTTCATTAAGTAGGCTGTGTTGCATCATTCTGTTGAAAAATATAAATCATAATAGCCGTGGCTACGTATGAGTGCGTTTAGTAAGCAGCTTTTTGCAAGAATATGAAAAACCAACAAATGACTGTGCTTCTGTGTAGGAATTTTTAAATATGTAATACTTTTTGGTACCAAAATGCGAAACAATTTCAAAGTTTGAATCTCAGTTGATTTATAGAACTTACTAAATTTAAAATTTTTTGCGTCTAAATATTTTTCCCGAGTTTTTAAAAAAATTTTACGATATATCGTACAAATGACCACAACTGTTGCAAAGCTTTGTACGATATTTCGTACAAATGGAAAGCAAAGGTTGCAAGTTATGTTTGCATTTTTTTAAAGTTATAGGTTTGGTAACAGATTTTTTGCGTTTGTATGCCTGCCACGCCCATCTGTAAACCATTTGGCGAATTAAATTCTACTATTCGGCAGTTTTCGATTAAAAATAAGAATTACTAGACGATTTTGTGTTGTACTGGACAGACACAGGTTATGTAAGGTTAGACATGCGTAATTGCCACTCCCACTACGATAATAAGAATCGCCTATATTCAGTATCTTTCTGTAAAACTGCACGAATTTTAATTGATTCTGTGTTTTATTGAGGGGAAAAGGGCTTTGCAACAACAACAATGGTTATATAAGGCCGAATAAATGTGAATCAATCTATATATATAAAAAAAAGTTCACTTCTTGTGTGTAGCCAGTGTTTGCGAAAACGGTTCATTCTTTTGGGAAAATTTTTTTCGTATGTGATAGAAGATGTTAATGCGGTGGTTTATAGCGATATTACATGTTTGTACGGCAGGTGGGCGTGGCACCTCCCATACAACCTAAATTTTTAATATGGTATATCTTCGGAATTATAAATCGGACAGCATTGAAATTTGGTACAGAGTCGTGGCGTAAACATGTCGTTCCACCGGCAAAATTTTATGGGCGTTGGACAAGGGGCGTGGCACTTTTGAAATTCCGGTATAACTTTGGAACTAGAGCGTTCACATCAATGACAATCGGTACAAACTAACGATTTGGTCGTGTCCTTCGACAGAGGGAAAAGGATGGGTTTTTGACAATGGGCGTGGCACCGCCCATACAACCCAACTTTTTAATATGGAATATCTTCAGAAATATAAGTGGTACAGCATTGAAATTTGGTACAGTGTTATGACGTAAACATGTCGTTCCACCGGTAAAATTTAATGGGCATTGGACAAGGGGCGTGGCACTTTTTAAATTCCGGTGTACCTTTGGAACTAGAGCGTTCACATCAATGACACTCGGTACAAACTAACGATTTGGTCGTGTCTGTCGACAGGGAGAATAGGGTGGGTTTTTGACAAGGGGGCGTGGCACCGCCTATACAACCCAACTTTTTAATATGGAATATCTTCAGAATTATAAGTCGTACAGCATTGAAATTTGGTACAGAGTCGTGGCGTAAACATGTCGTTCCACCGGTAAAATTTAATGGGCATTGGACAAGGGGCGTGGCACTTTTTAAATTCCGGTGTACCTTTGGAACTAGAGCGTTCACATCAATGACACTCGGTACAAACTAACGATTTGGTCGTGTCTGTCGACAGGGAGAATAGGGTGGGTTTTTGACAAGGGGGCGTGGCACCGCCTATACAACCCAACTTTTTAATATGGAATATCTTCAGAATTATAAGTCGTACAGCATTGAAATTTGGTACAGTGTTATGACGTAAACATGTCGTTCCACCGGTAAAATTTAATGGGCATTGGACAAGGGGCGTGGCACTTTTTAAATTCCGGTGTAACTTTGGAACTAGAGCGTTCACATCAATGACACTCGGTACAAACTAACGATTTGATCGTGTCTTTCGACAGGGAGAATAGGGTGGGTTTTTGACAAGGGGGCGTGGTACCGCCTCCATTTTTTTATACATAGATTGTTTATTCTGACTGACTGACTGATTGATTGGTTGATTTATCATCGCCCAGCCCAAATCGCTGAAGCTACAAACATGAATTTTGGACTGTAGGTACATCTTGAAGAATTAACCTTCGCCAAGAAGGGATTTTTTGAAATTCGGGGTCTAAAAAGGCAAAACATGGGTTACAGTGTGGTATCAAGAAACGTGATTTAATAAACATATTGAATTTGAACTTCCTGAAAATATTCTAGATCAAATCATATTCGACACTTATGTTATAATTTTTCGAAAATCAAAATTTAACTGGCCCAACAATGGGTTAAGGTTTATTTACGGAAAGACTCCGAAACAAACAACACGAACCGATGGGCCTATTGACTTCAACAATTGTAAAAATAATTGAAATAAATAAAATTCGACACGTGTTTTTCATTATTTTCAAAATCGAAGTCTAACTGGATCAACGACGGGTTAAAAGTATGTATGTATGGAGAAAGAAATTTTGCTGAGCCCTTTCGACTTCAAACTTTGTGAAAGTACTTCAAATGTAAAATAACTCGATACGCAATTTTTCCGAATATTAAAATTGGACGGGGTCAGCGACGGGTTAAAAGTTTGTAAGTTTGAAAAATATGAATTAATGGGCCCATTGACATCAAACTTGGGGAAAGTACTCTTTGTGAGAAATAATTTGACACGTGTTTCTCACTTTTTTGAAAATCAAAATCT
Organism: Melieria crassipennis; assembly: GCA_963668005.1. Taxonomy (NCBI): domain Eukaryota; kingdom Metazoa; phylum Arthropoda; class Insecta; order Diptera; family Ulidiidae; genus Melieria; species Melieria crassipennis. The sequence goes on along the minus strand of OY764962.1, from coordinate 37,774,948 downwards.
AACGGGGTCAACAATGGGTTAACAATTTGTATGGAGAAACAAGATTTATTGGGCGTTCTGACTTCAAACTTATCAAAAGCAGTTCAATCGGGAAATAATAAAAACGTGCTTTTAATTTTTTTTTAAATCTAAATCTACCATGGTAAACCAAGGGTTAAGAATTTGTTTGGAGTAGATGTGAAAACATATGATTTAAAGGGCCTTCTGACTTTAAAATTTTTAAAACACTCGAAATCAAAGATAGACACATGTTTTTTTTAAATCAAAATCTGATGGGCTCAACAATGGGTTAAGAATTCGTATCGGGGAAACAGGAGAGAGCTTGCGTGCAAAGCCGCAGGGCCCAGCTAGTTGTTTATATATATAATTTGTAATATTCGATTTCACGCTGAACAAAAATTTTCTTCTTTTAATTTGAATTGTAATGCACTGATCAACATAAACAAAGAAATGTTGCAGATATGATATCTTGGCAACAATGTTTCCGCAACATTTTAGTACTTGTAACCGATGACCAGTCAGGATAGGCAACCGTTTAAAACGACTGACGAACTCAGCGACCGTCGTAGGCTGACGAGCAAAAGGTCAGCCAGAAAGTCACGATCGAATGATCTGTCTTTCTATCATCCGACTCGGTCTTGAGCAGACCTCAGCTGTGCAGTGTGAAAGTTCAAATTCAAAGTAGTGAAGTGCAAGTTGAAATTTTAAGTAGTGCAATAGTGTGTGATAGCCGCAAAGCCGGCAGTGGATAAAGTCTCAGGGAAAAATTGTAGCAGCAACTTTTTGCGATAAGCCAGGAAAGCTGAAGAAAATTGGCATAGTTATACGCGACCACGGATCAAATAATCACCCTCGGCTGCATATATATCTAGCAGCGAACCGAGGCCGCAGACAATTTTGTATTTGCACGAAAAACCGCGGAGATTTCATCATTGTCCACGAGAACCAGCAGCAACTCAAGGCCCAGAAAGATCACCACTCCAAAAGATCACCACTCCAAAAGATCAGCACCCACCAGAAATCACGCACCACTGAAAGAAAGAAGCACGGACACAGAAAGAGCGGACCGACGAATTGCAAAACCAGCAGCCAGAAACCATCACCTGGAAGGAAGAAAAAAAATCATGACCAGCAGCTAAAAATTTGAAAGTCGAACAGATACTTACCTGAAATTATACTTACCTCAAAATTTTACCTACCAGCAACATTTGTGTACTTACCCGCAACATTTTCCCAAATTTATTTGTTAAATTTTAATTGAATTCTAATTATAATTAATTACGTTAGGTTTATTAGAAATAATATTGTTGTTAATCATGTAAATAGGGAAAAGCAAATTCAAGTTTCGTAGTATAAGTGAAAAGAAAAAAAAAACAACTATTAATGTAGAGTTTAGAAATGACCTTCAGGAGCGTTTATGCGAACGCCAAAAAAGCAGCAAACTAACAACAACCATTTCACAGTCCAGCAGCAACGAACGAGAAAAGTGAGCATGAACCACGATTAAGGGCCCTTCTTCGCGACGAGATGCATGTGAGTAAAAACTTAAACATTTTACACTAACAACTTATAAGTGCCGCGAGAGAGTGAGGTGGAACTCTTATACGCGTGCACACTGCATAATCGGTCAGCAGATCATTTTTGCAGTGGGCAATGCGTATTCGCATTTCTACCTCCAATCGTTTCGCTTCGCAGCTTCACTGCGCTGCATTAATTCTATTGTTGTTGCAATTTGCAGCAAACGGGGTTTGCATTGCGCTGTTGTTGTAGCACAGCCAATGTCATTTGGAACTTTTTGTTTTTTTCTTTTTGTGAATGCGAAATTTGCTTTGCCAAAACTCGAAAAATATTGAAAACATAACAAAAATTAAGAAAAATTATGATTGACAAAATACTTTAAAGAAGAATTAAAAGAAAAGGAAATTAAAGCAGAAGATGTAATTCCTGCACAAATATGCGAAAAGAAAACTGAAAAGAAAAAAACAAATTTACGCGAAATTAGAATAAGGTAAAATTTTAAGAAAGAAAGAAAGAAGACTAAAGCAGAAGAACGAATTCCTGCAACAATTTGCGAATACGCTGAAAAGAAAGCCAAGTAAATCGACATGAAAAATTTAAAATTTGGAGAAGAAAAAGAGATCGAATGAAACCCAAATACTTACCGCGATACTTACCGAAAAACTAACCTAGAAAAATATTTACTTAATTGCTATTTACTTACCTTTGATATTCGATTTATGTTTACCTAAAAATTTATAAACTACTTGATTAATAGTTAAGTGGTCTACATACTTACATAATTACCTGTTAATACTTACCTTGCATTGTTGTTGTGAAATATTGAAAAAGAAGTGAGGTTTGCACAGCATTGACTGCAGCTATGCGCTGGCGATTCCGCGTGTGTTAGCACACATTTCTTTTTGCATATTTTTTGTTGTTATACAGTTTGTTTTGTTTTTTTTGTTAAGAATCACCTTCTGCATTCCCTTTTGTGCGACAATTTCGCGCGTCGCTAAATTGAAGTTAAAACTATTCTGAAGGCAAGGAGGTTTAGAGTATATTGTTGTTTAGTGATTAAGATTTTTTTTAAATTATAATGAAGGCATTTAAATAAAAAATTGTAATTTTGGGTTAAGTTTAACCATGGAAATTTAAGACTTTAAATTGTACAGGTGATTAGGTGAAAGGGTAGGTGGACTTTTGTCTTTGGGGACCCATACTAACAACAACCACATGGGTCATGGTTGGGAGGGTAAGAGACAGGGCGAGGCGCCTTCCACCTCAGCGTCGCCCCCAAACACAGAGAAGAGGAAGAACGGCCAGCGCGGCTATTTTTAAGTTTATTGTCCGTCCGATATTTTGTCTTGTCGTGTTGAGTTTGAATATTTAGATCAATCAAGTGGCTGGGACTCATATTGAGTTAATTGTAGTGCAGGTTGTGATGATTTGGTCCCGAATCCCCCCACCAGCCGTAAGAGCTAGCTTTATTTAAGGGTCCCGCACGAAAGTGGCCAAATGAGCGCATTACAACCTGGGGTGGACAAGGACGTGGGCCAAGATTTGTTCTTGGGCACACGCAAAACAACATGAGGTGAAGCCTCTCTCCTTTAACATCTCCACTTTACAATTGTCGGGAAACTACAGCCCAAGGTCGGGTGTTTCGTTTTCCGTGCGTTGTGTTTTAATTTGTACAGGACAATTTGTACACAACGTAGGGCGGTATATATGCTTTGCAATCAGGGCATTAGAGACATGGCGCCAAATGTGGAGCATATATATTCGGCTTAACATTTTGTACATTACAAATTTATATAGCTTTCGATCAAAATGAAATCACGTTTTGATTTTTTGTTGTTATAATTTATGTTTTCTATCAAAAAAATCAATGAATAAAACTTAAAGAATCGAAACGAAAAATTCATGAATTTTTACGCCTTTGCGGACCATTGTACAATATATCGTACAAAATTGACTGAGCTGTAATTCGCAACTAAAATAATTTTTTTGAAATTATTTTCTATTTTATTGCTAAAATGTTCAATGAGAGTCAATATTTTGAAGGAAAAATTGTTATCTCAAGAAATGTAGAAATTTACCGGAAAGGGTTAATGTAATAAATAAAAACAAAAATTAAAAATTGTTTGCATAATTACTATAACTATTATAAATATAATAGTTATAAATATAATAATTATCACTTAGTAACATAACCTCACAAATCGGTGGAACTCGGAAGTGAAAATAAAACAAAATTGTATTTTCTTCAAAACATTTTTTCATCCAGGTAGAATTTTCCTACAATCACGAAATTTGTCTTCTATTTTTCCCTTAACACTTGTTGAAACAATTCCAAATGAATCTGGTTTGAAATATTTATCATCAATAAAAAAAAGCTACTTAACCAATAACTATAACTAATAACGTTAGGTGTCGTTATGGTGGTCCATACTACTTACTACCACATACGTCTGAACCTATTTAATCATTTATGTTATTATACTTGTCACATTTACAAACAATAGCAACAAATAATAAATCTTTCATGGAAATTTCGTGTTATAAACCAATTAAGGCACTGCCCAAAATTTTCATTCTGCATCTTGCAAAAGCTTCACACGTGTACAGGACGCGTTACACAAACAACTTTGTTATTAGACTAACTAATAATTATTTTTAAAAAGTGAAGAGCATACAATTCGCCTCCTTTTACTTGAACATGCTTCGGCCAACTGCTGCTTGACAGCTACAAAAATATCCTATCAGCGCTCAGCATCAACGGCCACGTGCTGTGTGTCGCTGAGTAAATGTGACGCATGCGCGTTGTGCCGTATAAGAGTACATGGCATTCGAATAGTGGGAATTTCTTGTCGCACAAACGCTTTTACAGTTTTCCAAAATGATTGATAAGCCATGCAATATGGTCAGAATTGTCGGCTTAACATTAATGGCCGGGTCGCAGTGCTGTTGTGGGCTATAATTTTTCCAATTTGTTAAATTTAATAAATTACGTAATTTACATTTTCATGTGACATTATTAGAATCTAAATTAAGAAATTCAAAGGGCGTCAAGTTGCCTGAAATTCAAGTCTATGGCAATGTGTGATAAAACAAGGATAATAGGGCTTCATGAAAATACATTCCATTGCTCTATAAATTTCTTAAGAAATTAACACAATATTTAAAAATTTAGAAAGTGCATTGGAATCGTGCAATCAAATCCTAATCGAAGAAATGCAGAGGAAACAATTTGTTTGTTGCCTAGGGGGGTTTGTGTGTCATACCCATTTCCCCCATAGCCCCAAATGTTCAGTTAAAATGCGATAAATTTATGCTTAAATCCAATTTCAAGACTTTCAATAAAGGTTTTGGTTGATCTTTGATGAATTACCGCCCAGTTTCACAACAAGTACTGATGTCTTTTAAATTTTGTTTTTTTCAGTAAGGGTTGAGGGTTGTCTCCTATGCTCCAACGTCTGTGAACTCGGTTTAACCGCTCGCTACACCTAAGACATGACTTAAACCAGTACACGACATGACTTAGTACAGGTATATGAAAATGTACTTAAAGATATCTGAAGAACTCATTCGTATGGCTCAGTTATGTTCTAACTGAAAAGGAAGCACCACACTAACGGCCGAAAGAAGGCCTTACTTTGACGATTTATTTCGCGACTATGCAAAAAAGTGAGAGAATTTCTTTTTCAATTGTACATTCAGCACATATTGAGGTGTGGGGAAAAAATTGAAATTTATTTCGTACCACTTTAGAAAGCCATTACACTTGACTACTTCTTTTAACACGCCACAAATGTGATTGTTCCAACCAAGATCATTGTCGATCAGCTGTCGATTGCAAAATTCTTACACCATTCTTACACAATAAAATACAACTAGTATGTAAATAATATAATTTTATAGTCTTTGCTTAGTGTATTAATGACAAAACGTTTTGTCATCTGCAAATGACTTGATGGGGTTTTTCGACTACGTCAAAAGGTTATGTTGTGTCGGAAATGGATTAAAGAGAAGGCCTACGACTTAGAATGAAAGATGTTATACACTATATATATGGTATATATGTATGTAGTTACACTGCGTATTAGTTACATTCACTTTAGTTCCAGCCTTTATTATTTTGAAGTGTTTTACTGCGGATGAGAAACATTCACTTTATTTCGATGTTTTAGACTGCTTATGGGTAAAATTCACTTTAGTTATCATTTATATTGAATTATTTTTGAAATTATTTACACTGTGTATGAGTAAAATTTACTTTAGTTGCGCCTTTCATTCAATTATTTCAAATTATTAACACTGCGTATGGGCAACATTCGGAACGTTCGGAACCGGCATAAAACTGTAGGTCCCTTCCACCCGCGTACAAATTCACACGCACAACACGGGTGGTTGCGGGAAGCTAGGCCTTAGTCTCGCGTAAGCGGGCTGTCGTGCCAGTCAATTATTAATTAATTATTATTATGGGCAACATTCACTTTACTTTTTATTCACTAAACTCAAACTAATTGCAGTGCGTATGAGTAACATTCATTTTAGTCTCACCTGAACACTACGTCTGAGTTACACTGCGTATGAGTAACATTCACTTAAGTTGCACCTCACATTGAATTATTTTCAACTATTTTCGCTGCGTATGAGTAACATTCACTTAAGTCGTCTATAAAACAAGAATAGATCGAACACAGATGAAGCTCTTTGCTGAAAGAGAAAAGATACCATCAACGCCATAGACAGCCAATTTTTTCAGAATGCTACCAAATCGTTATCACGATTAAACTTTATCTACATAAAACCCCATCGTGATCACGATCGGTACTTGCCACACAATCATGATCGTGCACCAACGACTTCCATACACGATCATGAGACAGTAATCGGTAGTTTAGTATTTTTCTCACACGATCAAGAAGTTTTGAAAGACGAATAAATGATCTGCAAGTGCTTGATGAAATAAGAACTCTGCAACAAATCTTTTGGAGATATACAGTTCTACAAAATTGATTTCAACAAGGCTCTTAGTAGAACGCTAAGATACGGTGAAGACCACCATAGAGTTTCCTGCCTTGAGAAGTTGTATATACGGTCACTTAGCAGTTTATTATAATTTAAATAATCCCCAAGGTTGCAGTTGATAATGCTTTTCCTCACTTGTAATCGAGAGTTATTGAAAACATTCTCTATTGTGAATGTATTCTGCTCAGCGTAACACGCAAAGTATGTTCACGATCATGCATCTCGCTCTAGGCTCCAGGCGACATAACACAGCAACAACAACTGGACGGGCATTTGTCGGCCGCAACAGCATTGCCTACCTTTAGGAGGCATGGAAATTTCGACGAAATTATTATTACGAAATTATGGCAGAGACGATTCGAGGTGATGCTAGAAGGTTCGAGAACGAGTCGCACTCCGGTCAGTCTGATTTTGACAAGTGACGGTACAAAACGGAGTAAATAGGTGAACTGCAAGTAGCTAGTAGAAGTAAAGTGAACTAAGGGACAAGTTTAAGACAGTGAAGTGACTACTAGTAGCGAACTGCGTTAACCCTTTCGACCCCAAAGTTGCCTGAAAGCAACTTCACCTATTTGTCATCTTATAGCAAGAGCTACGATTGAGTTATGGGTTTAATTTAAGTAGGCACCAACAAATTAATATTTTTAGAAGTGAATTCAAAGCAAATTACAAAAATTTTACTGTTATCCCCAAAATAATTTCCAATAATTTGCAGCGATATCAGGGAAAGTTTGTGTTCTAATTGAAGTCTCCCAATTGGGCTCGTTTGATCAAAACCCTGTTTCTTTAGTAATGGTTAGATAAAATCAAAAAGTGATAATTTTGTATTTTTCCATAAATAGTAGATAACATTTCTGAAATTAAAAAGTATTGATACAAAATTTATTTAACCCGTTTTAAGCTAAAATTGTTTAAAAGTAAACTAGCTCTAGAACTCTAACAAAGATGCGTGGCGACTTCAAATGTCGCGTGCACACTTCTTAGAAAAATGTTTCATGATTTAAATACCAAAAAGTAATATCGAGACACAGGGTAAAATTCGGGGTCGAAAGGGTTAAGGCATTCAAAGTGTTTTTTTCTGGGCACAATCCAGTGAAACGAATACGCCTGCATTGTCCGCAACAATATTTTATGATACTTTTTTGGTAAGAACCATACAGATTGCCGGGTCAGTATAGTAGTTTTGTGTTAACATTGAACTGTCCTTTCCAAACATGCACAGAGTCACGTGCACAGTATAAAACAGAGCCACGGTCTCTCTTGAATATGTTGTGTCATAAACATTTTGTTAAATTCCAAATTATTTTCATGCACAACACAACTCCAGAAATTCCCAGTTGCATTTCTCTTTAAACCCTTTAAGCCTTCCCATTGCCTTATTTTCTCTTTAACTTTTTCCGCTCTTCATCTGCATTCACGCGACTTGACAAACCTAAATTAATGCACAAAAATGTAAAGTAGCTGATTGTGAAGGCAAGCGCGAGGGTGCAGGGCTGTTACGGCAATGACCTCTCGAAGCACGAACCACTGAGCTAGTCGATGCAGGCAGACCGAACCAGGCAGACACTGGCCACAGTGGCAGCGAAAACCATTGAATTACAAATAAAATTGATGAATCATCAAAGTAACACCGACTGACATACACTCACATACACACTCGAACTCTAACGATGCATGGATACAGTCCGATGGCCACACACGCACAAACGCACGAAGCAGCCACAAGGCAGAGGGATACGCCAAATGGTCGGGAATGATAAACTGCCATGGCAGACGGCAGAAGGCCTAAGGCCAAATATCGCCGTGTACAGCACCAGCGAGCGGAACGCGGCCTTGTGTCGGCAAATGTGAAATGCGTGTTGGACGCGTGTGCGGTATTTGCCGCAAGACACGCCACCAACAAGCCACAGCAGCGGAGGCAGCTAGCGAGTGCGAGTAGCGGACAAGTCAGGTTAAAGAGCGGCGGCAGCGCGCTTGGCACTTATTTTGTGGCTGAAAATCAATGAGCCGCAAAGATGAACCGTCGATACGCGTCGAATTCAAGTGGAAAAAGCAAATATTTAGAACGAGCTGAACACTGATGGGGAAAGGCAGTTGGAGCACCTTTGACGTTGTGAACTTTTAAACCGAATGTCAAAAGTGTTTTAGACGCTTTGAAGTTGAACCAAAATGCTGCGCTTTAGCAAATTTTTGTTTGTATTTTTTTATATGAAAAATATCTGTTAAAAGTTGACTATTTTTAGCTATAAAGAAATATTTATTTTCACTTTAAATTCTCCAAAAAAAATGTGACCGCAACAAATTTTTATGGGCGAAAATCTGCCCTAAACTGACCATGAATTAGAAAGTATTTAAAAGCTGTTAACGTGGTTTTTTGGCAGACAACTAAAACAAAAATTACCCCCACATAAAGAATGTGCAGCTGGCGAATGAGGGGAGACAGAGAATACAAAAACAGCAGCAGCGCAACAACAATAAACGCCACCGCAGCAAAACCCACTTAGGAAACCAAAAACGTTTCAAAGCGAAATAGTTGGAAAATTTTTGCAGCAACGCAGCACAAAAACAAAAAAAAAAGATGAGAATCGAAAAAAATAAAGGAAAAATCGCTGCAGATAGTGAAAAACGCAGTGGCGCTGATGTTGCTGCCGCAGCTGATTTTTTACGTTTTGACGCCGCGCCGCTGACCAGCGCCAGCCACACGACACGCCAAAGAAATTATGATTTTTCGGGCACTCGACTGCTGCTGCTTTTACTTTTCTGTTTTTGCACTGCGCCAACAACAACAACAACAACACATGGAAAATTGCAGTGCAACACATGCAGGCTGCTGCTGCTGCGTCGCTGTCTGCGGCAGTGTTGCTGATGTTGGCAGCACTCACACAAACACACACAGCAGCACCGGAAACAGTTTTCATTTGGGCCGGAAATTAAAATGCTCATAAAAGTCGTTAACAGCGTGTGAAGTGCGGCCGCCAGTGTTGTTGCTGCTATTTGTGTTATTTTTTATTGTTGTTGTTGTTGTTGGCGCCTATCCGCAGCAACTGCGAGAAACTAGCAAAAAAGCACAAAACTGCTGCAGTTGGCATTTTTTTACGCAGCCTTCATCATCTCTTGCCGCCTTACTTTCGCTTCCTCCTCCTTCCCACTGCTTCGACGGGACCTTAATATGCAAAATGCATTGATGCAACACTGTTGTGGGTGATGTGAGTTCGTGTATGTGTGTGTGTGTGTGTGGGTGTCCGTTTTTTGGCCTTGTGTTATTATTGTTGCCGTTGTTGTTTGCTGTGGTTTGTTGTGATATGCCTGTGAAACCTTCATCCTTCCCCCTCCGCCTGCGGCCTTTCTACGTGATATCTGATCTGTGATAAATGCACGCAATTTATTTATTTTTGCCTGTTTGCTCAGCATGAGCGAGTTGCTCGCTTTTCGGTTTGTGCGAGCGCGAATGCGTCCGCCCGTCAGCCATATGCGCACGTTATTAAATTTATCACTCGAATGCATTGGCCATGTCAAAGAACAACGACATTGAGTTGCACTGATTTTCAGCACAAACCGAAAACAAGAGAAATCGTCGAGCGTAGAAGCAAAGTTGGCAAACAAAAAGTCTAACGCTCCAATAGTGAATCAGCGCTAAAAATGCATCAAGTAAACGACTGACGTGGATGAACATTTATCTGGACAAAAATTAGAAACAGTTGTGCTACGAAATTCATGAATAGGAAATTAAATATGCGAATATTTTGTAAATATAAAGAAAATATATTTTGTGAAAAGATTTTGTTTTGAATTGGTGCTTTTCTTGATTCCTTTCAGTTATTCAAAAACAATGGACTGGTGAAAGTTATTTTCAAAATAGATTTTGTTATGAAACTAAACTTTTCTTGATTGTTTTAGGTTAGGTTAGGTTAGGTAGGGAACGGTGTGTTCGTTCTAGACTTTACCAATCAATCTAAATTCGGGACAAACCAGTTCGACCTCTTAATAAGAGAGAGCAGAGCGAAGATTTCAACTTTTGCCGCGCAAGTCAGGTACGCCAGGAATTTTGCCCCCAGGGTAGGGAGCCAGCAATCTTACAGGGCCGGGCAGAGGCTCAGAAAGTGTTGAATCGTTTCTACTTCATCTTCATCTCCGCAGCTTCTGCAGACATCATTGGATGAGAGGCGCCATTTGATTCCTTTTAGTTTTTCAAAAATTATAAACTGGAACGATCGCCATAAGGTCTTTACACGTCCACAATTCAACAGCAATTCAATTACATCTTCAAAGACTTAATACACTTTAAAACATTACAGAAAACAATAGGCACTTCTCACTCACTTTCTTGCTCACTGTTTATTTGGTAACCTTTTTACTTTTCACTCGGTGACCCTCGCAGCTAAAAAATTCAGCATGAACAACGAAAAGATTATTATTTTTTTCTCTTATTTTTTTATTTTCAAATGGGGGTTTTTTTGGGAACAGTAGGTCCAAAATCTTTATAGAAACTGGTAAACCCTTATCACAGAATAAAAAATATTACAGAGTCAGAATTTCGGGTGCAGAGAAGTTAACAGAGTTTGATTAACAGAACTGTTGTCTCTGTTAATTTGTCGTGATCCCTGTTGTTGCCAGCTTAGCTAATAGCCTATTTCCACCGAGCGCTTAAATGCATTTAAGGGCTCTGTTAAGCTTGAGAACTGTCAAACGTTTCCACCAAAACTGAGTTAACTCCAACAGCTGGTTTTTGTTTACATTTTTAGTTGGTCAAGCCAAATTCTGCATTTATTTCTGGGCAGCCACAGCTTACCCATCGCCGCCATCTCCTTGAATACGTATGTATGGTTTCTTGTAGCCCCTCTACTGCAAGAAAACTAATTCGCTTTCCTTCTCACCAGTCTAGGAATGTCTGCGTTTTCATATTTGTGAAAATTTATTTCATTTGTCAATGTTTATTTCATTTATGTAAGTTGTCAGCTGATTGATACGAGAGCTGTCTGAAGTTTTAATGTCAAGAGGGTTAATGAGAAGTTCCACGTTTTTGATTTTCTCTTACAGCATTTATTATTGGCAAATAATAGAAGTTTTGACTTTGATTATAACAGACGATATGTATTTTTACGAAAAATTCAGTAAAAAGTAATTGTCTTAGCAAAAAATCGACCACACCGAACGCAATTCGGATCCCCTCTTTCGTTTGTGTTCGTACGGCTCTTGCAGCGCCGTAAAGCATGCTATCAAAATTTGTACATTTGTCAGTATTGCTCCAGCTTTTAACATAACATATTCTGTTAGACGTCTGTAAACGTCAAAAGTGAGTTAACTCAGTTTTGAAAGTGAGTTAACTCACTTTGATACAAAAACAATTGCATGGGAATTAGAGCATTTAAATGCGATGTTAAATGCATTTAAGGGCTCTGTTAAGCTTGAGAACTGTCAAGCGTTTCCACCAAAACTGAGTTAAATGCAACAGCTGTTTTTTTTTTACATTTTTAGTTGGTCAAGCCAAATTCTGCATTTATTTCTGAGCAGCCACAGCTTACCCATCGCCGCCATCTCCTTGTATACGTATGTATGGTTTCTTGTAGCCCCTCTACTGCAAGAATACCAATTCGCTTTCCTTCTCAACAGTCTAGGAATGTATGCGTTTTCATATTTGTAAAAATTTATTTCATTTGTCAATGTTTATTTCATTTATGAAAGTTGTCAGCTGATTGATACCAGAGCTGTCTAAATTTTTAATGTCAAGAGGATTAGTGAGAAGTTCCACGTTTTTGATTTTCTCTTTCAGCATTTACTATTGGCAAATAATAGAAGTTTTGACTTTGATTATAACAGACGATATGTATTTTAGCTAACAATGCAGTAAAAAGTAATTGTCTTAGCAAAAAATCTACCACACCGAACGCAATTCGAATCCCTACTTTTGTTTGTGTTCGTACGGCTCTTGCAGCGCCGAAAAGCATGCTATCAAAACTTGTACATTTGTCAAAATTGCTCCAGCTTTTAACATAACATATTCTGTTAGACGTCTGTAAAGGGCAAAACTGAGTTCTAAGTTTTGAAAGTGAGTTAACTCACTTGGATACAAAAACAATTGCATGGGAATTAGAGCATTTAAATGCGATGTTAAATGCATTTAAGCGTTAAATGCATTTAAGGCCCGGTGGAAATAGGCTATAAGTGTCAAGAGCACAGCGAGTTTATGCTCTCAATGCGGGTCGGAGCATAGAAATTATAGTCCAGGCCGTTTAGCTGTAAGCCGATTTTTCCGGCGTTTTTGTAGTTTTTCGCAGTTAACCGGTGTTTTCAGTTAAGCGAACTGTTGTTGAACGAACTTTCAATTAAGCGTACTTCGCTTGAGTGAAAATAAAAGACATTTTAATTCCAAAATTTTCTAATGCCGTTGCAATTTGAAAAACCAACCGCACCAACTAACGAAATCAGCTGTTCCTCTTATAAGGGATGTAATAACACGGCCAAACAACAGGAGCGCAGTATTTTTAAATTATGAAAGGTGGCACACAATTTTTTTTACTTAGGCGGACCAAAAAAATTGGACTAAAAAAAATGCTTTCATTTAACCGACTAATTGAGTTCTGCGAAGTCCAAGCTATACGAATTAATTTTTAGGAAAAATACCAAATTTTAAAATATATTTATTTATTAAAACATCTTACAAAATAAAACTGAAACCTCGATTTCTACTTCACATAAGCGGATTTTTTTAACTAAGCAACTTACAGTTAAACGGTTTTGACTTTACTGTTATTTTGAACTAAGCGAATGACCGGAGATGTGCTGCCTGCAGAATCAACCTCAAAGCAAAACTAATTCAACTTCAAAGTTTCATTTGCTTACCAGCAACAATAACAACAACCACAACTTTCACCCGTGTAAGAAGCAAGCGGCACTTTGTTTTATTGGCCGACAACAACAACAACAGCCACAATCTGTCGCTATGCCCCCTTCAGCCGCGTGCCATCATCACTTTCTTTCTGTAATGTTTGTTCTATGATATAACAGAAACGACAGCTGTCTAGTGCTAGTCGTAATGTTAATAGCAGAATATGTAATGTTAAGTTAACGGTCTTTGCAATAATACGAAACCATAGCATTTTTGCAATTGTATGAAAGGCGCGTTCTGTAAAATTTCTTATTCTATGCCCACATCTACCAACCTAAACGCCATCCCCTTTTCGGAAATTTGTCAAAATGAATCACATAGTGGATCTCTCCTTCAAACAAAGTTCGTGCCTACTTATCCGTAATCATTGCCACGATTTCTGTGACTAACTGCCTGAACAGAATATTGTAGCTGTAGCTGTAGATGTGACTGTGGTAGGAAAGTTGTAATTTATGACTTTAATTGAGTTTGGCTGTGACTTTAGCTGTGGCTGTGACGAAGATTCATTTGATTTTAATTTTTCCGTGCCACACCTTCCATAGCTCAAATAATTGCCATTTTATTTTGAAATATCGATGATAAAAAAACAGAAAAACTTTTTAAATGTACATACATACATATATTAAAAATAATATATTAAAATTCTTTTCAGTTCAGGCAAATTTCACATGTTGTTGAAATTTGTTCTTACAAATGACAATCAAACTTACAGATCTTTTGTTATTCGCTTGCTACAGCATTGTGTTCGAAATTTTCAAGTATGGCGAAACATATCGTAATCAGCTGATGTAGCTATGGTACTCCATTCTATTCAGGCAGTAAAAGTCCATAACTCGCTTTCTTTTATGAACAGTTGTCCCAGAATTCACATCTTTCCAAGAGCTCGCGCTGGACACTCGCACACACTATGCAAGGGTGTCTCGTCGTTTTCGAGGCACTGTCTACAGGAAGCTCCCCTCTCAAGATTTTACAGTGACAGTTGTCTGCCTAAGCAGCCGCCGTGGCTCAGTCGGTTAGTGCGTTGGACCGCGAGTCGCAGGCAGCAAACTCAGGTTCAAATACTGCCTGTAATAACACCTAAAAAAAAAACGGGAAAACTCGTTTTCTCTTTCGGTGGCTGTCCTCTCAGCTGGAAATGGCAAACCTCTGAGAGTAAAAATTGCTTATGAAAAAGCTCCCAACCTGCCGGCATAAACCGGCATAAAACTGTAGGTCCCTTTAATCCGCGTACAAATTCACACGCACAACACGGGTAGTTGCGGGAAGCTAGGCCTTAGTCTCGCGTAAGCGGGCTGTCGTGCCAGTCAATTAAGTATTATTAATTATTAATTAGTTGTCTGCCTAAATTTTGTTGTACTCTACTATCAACGCTATCGGCTATCTAAAAACTCTTCCGGCTTCACTGCTCATAGGCACCTTTAAGGCTCTAGACTGCCTACAGTTGCTCATCCTATTCCACCTGTTACGATACACTGAGATCATCAAACTATCGACCAGACTCTTGAAGTGCTTAGTCCAATTCTTAGCTAAGGTCCAGCCTTATTTTGCTGCTTTCAAAGCTAGATCTGCCAACTTATTTTGCTCCGTAGTCACATGTTCTCTCATCCACATCAGTCTTGCCCTAATGTGTTCACATTCAAGATCCAGTTTCACTTCGAAGAGCCAGTTTAGGTTATCGTCGGCTGCTTATTTAATAACTGACTCTCAATTAAGGGATCCAAATCGTCGTAGAAGCAGAGACATTTCTTGTTATAAAAAACTCTGCACGTTGTTTATAAGTTTGTTAAAATTAAATTTAAAATTATTAAATTTAAAATTATAAATTCCTTAAGTTGTGTATTATTTTAGGTGCAAGTTAGGTTAGCAGATTCTTAACACAGCAAATATCACACAGAAAGGTGAAAGCAACAAGTAAGCAGCCGAAAATGTCACTACAGTTCTCAGTTTCTTCATACAATTCGGTATTTATCACAATGTATTCTTTTGACAATTGAACCTCAAATTGCCACTTAGTGCCAATACTCCAACACAAATAGGCTTAAAAAACCTATTAACTTGGCTCCTCCTCTTCCTTGAAAAAATTTCCTTCGAAAGCTTTTAAGTTCGCTGCTAAACTCCATTTGGCCTCTAAGCATTTTTTTCTGTTACTAATCGCGCTTGTGTTGGCTTTGCTGATGTCATTGTCGGGTTGTTGTTTGTATTCATCGCCAACTTCATTGCCATTGCCGGTAATCTGTTGGTTTTGCTGCTGGTAATTGCACTAATTGAATTGTAAATGTTTGCGTTTAAACTTCAGCAACGCTGTTGGAGTCGCGCTGACAGTCCTTTCAATTTTCTTTCCTCTTTTTATAGCATCTTCTACTTCATTTTAATTTCATTGGTTATTTACGCTTCGTGCCCGCCTCCGGCCCCATCGCCGCCAGCGCTTTATTGTCTCGCGCCATTCGCGGCACAATTCAAACAATTCGCGCTGCTCCCGCTAATCCCGTTTCGATTGCATGCCGGCGGCGCCGGTGAGTCGTTAAATCAACATTCAGAGCCCAAAAACGTAATAAAACCGTCAATTAGCGCAAATGATTCGAGTGCCGCAAGCTGCGGCTGCGTGTGCGCCATTGTCCGCCGCCGGTCGGTGTGCTTTTTGTGCGCTCGTTTATGAGGCCGAAAACGCCGCTAAAAGGATTAAATTCGCAACATAAACTTTTCACTTAAGTCAGCCACATTTTTCAAATATTTACACTTGCCGCCGCACAGACGCTCGCAGCTTGAGCCTGCAGCGCCATCATTCAGCAAATTGTCTCCACTTCCGGCAGGCGGCCGAAGGATACGCCGACCAGGCGACCCGCTTCTACGGCACACTACATAAATCAAAAATTCCTTTTCACATTTCTGTGCTCATAAACTGCGCTTAACTCGACTGTCGCCGTCGCCGTCGACGCCGCCAGCGTTGCTTCTAGTCCACTCCAGCGTTTCGCCATAGTCAGCCAACAAGTCGAATGGAGAAAGCGGCAGCAACGTGCGGGCAGCGCATTTTCTAACAAATTTTCTGCACACAAACCAAACAAAAAACTGTTACATGCTGTACTGTTGTTGCTGGCTGCGACATGGACGCGTGCCTCGTATTATTTAAACTA
Source organism: Melieria crassipennis (assembly GCA_963668005.1). Classification (NCBI taxonomy): domain Eukaryota; kingdom Metazoa; phylum Arthropoda; class Insecta; order Diptera; family Ulidiidae; genus Melieria; species Melieria crassipennis. The sequence continues at coordinate 37,758,400 of OY764962.1, read as the reverse complement.
AAGTCTAATGTAAAATGTGCCTTGTTAGGGATAAACCGTGTCCTGGGCGTCATTTATTACAGCGTGGCATGTGAGTGGGTGTGGATATGCGTCCAGTGCTGCTGCCATCGCTGCTTGTGTTGCATGTCCTGAAGAATTCTTTTGTTTGCATTTTGTACGCAGACAACTTCCGATTCGGCGGGAGCGTTGCCTTTTGTCGTTGCAACATACTTTCGCCACTGTTTGCCTCTCAAGTGATTTTTATTGTTATTATGATTTTGTTTTGGTTGCTATTGGCTTTGCTTAAAGTGCTTACAGTTCCTGTTGCATTTACAAGCAAAATTTAAATTAAAATTAGATACTATACAAAATTCGACTAGAGAAAACCCAATAAATTTAAATAAAAAACGTGATGGCATGCAAAATTATGATAAAAGCGGCAATCAATGCTTTACTTACACTTATTTTGTAATATTTTTTTTGTTAAAAATAAATGTATGCATCTAATGCTTAAATTCAACAAGCAGCCATCAAAATGCGCCAACTTCATCTTTATCACTCAGCCATACACACACCGACGCACCCAGTTTACTTCTGAACGTAATTAACATGTTAACGTATTCAATCTACTACTGCAACTTAAGCAAAACTAAATAAAAATCTACAAAAAAGCGAAACTAATTACGTCCGCTTTGAAGGGTACCGACTTGACCGAACTGCAACGCTGCCAGAAAAACTCATTAAACCACACACTGGCCGCATTAAGCCGCACTGAGTGTGTTTCATTTGAGCTTTATTCAAATTTCATTAAAAATGAGCGCAGCAAGGCAGCGAGTGTAGCATCTTGAAAGGCTCTTTGAAAACTCATAAAGTAACTTTTTCGCGCTGCAAGTATGCTTAACTCTTTACATTGTTTTTTTTTCAGAGCGCGTGCGCTTTAAACATTTTTAAATATTTTTTTTATATTTCTTTTATATAATTTTTACATATTTTTTACATTGTCCATTAAATTTTACAGTGAACTCGTTCAGTTGTGTTATTAGTGAAAGCTGCGGCAACCAACTGCTACAAATTAGTTTCGAGAGTTTAATGAAATACAGAAAAGTTAATGGCTGCAGGTTCAAGTAAAATCACTAAGGAATCGATTTCACATTACACAAATTTATTGAATATAATGACTACTTATTATTCCTATTGTTTAAGGCTATTGAGCACCGCGACCAGTGGTTATCTCTTAAAAATTTCGATTATTTACATTGCGTACGAGTGACATTCACTTTAGTTGGACCTTATATTCAATTATTTCAACTATTTACACTGTGTTTGAGTAAAATGCAATTTAGTTACACCTCATATTCAGTTAATTCAAACTAATTACACTGCATATGAGTGACATTCATTTTAGTTACATTTTTAATCAGTTAATTTAAAATAATTACACTGCGTATGAGCAATATTCAATTCACTCAGACTTTTCACTTAATTCAAACTATTTACAGTGCGTATGAGTAACATTCACTTTTGTCAGAATTTTTATTCACTTAATTCAAATTATTTACCGTACGTATGAGTAACATTCAATTTCCTTACAGCTTATATTCAGTTATTAATAGAGTCCGACCGATACCTAATTTGTTGGCCGATGCCGATGCCGATTAATCGGCCGAAAGGGTGAAAATCGGCCAACGCCGATGCCGATTACATAGAAAAAATAACACGAGTGAATTCAATCGAAAAAACCAGTCTATTTTATAAAATAACAAAAGGAACTATTAAACATTGTTTGTAATATTCATCACAAAATAACAAAACAACGAGGAAATAAATAATTAAAAACTAAATAAAATAACAAGAGAATTCAAATTTCTAATACATTAACGTTTTAAAAAAAAATAATATATCACATGTATTCACTGAGAGAGAAACAAAAATAGTGACGTAAATATTGCATACAAATTCAGTTTTTTTTCAACTTAAAACTACGATTTTTATATTAAAATTTGTACTCGCAAATTGCGACCCGTTGTACAGATGCAGTCGGAAGAAGTCAGAAAACAAATTTGGAAAAAAACAAAAGGCCTGTTAAAAAATGCTTCCAATTAAAAAAGAAGGATAAGATTGCAAAATTAAATGCCCCTTCTTCTGCTATCCACATTAAGAGACGAAAGGCATAGACATTTCGAGAAAATCTGTGTTTTTAAGAATACCTAGTTTTAAAAAAAACATTTCTAGGAAACATTTATATTAAACAGTATCTAAAAATAAATTACTAAAAAGGGGTTTAAAAACCCGTTGGTACAAAAAATGAAAGCAAAAAAATAAAAAAAATAGGCCGATGCATCATCGACCAAAACCGGCCGATGTGGCATCGGCCAAAAAAGGCCGATACCGATGCAGATACCTATTTTTTTGGCCGATGCCAATACTAGCCGATGCCGATACCAATTTTATTGGCCGATACTAGCCGATGCCGATTAAGTTAGTTATTAACACTACGCATGAGTAACATTCACTTTAGTTAGAATTTGTTATCACTTAATTCAAACTATTTACACTGCCTATGAGCGATATTTATTTATTTCGATTTTTCTAGACTGCGTATGAGTAAGCCTTCTTTAAAATGTTATATCCAAAAATCTACTCTTCTCTACTCTAACCATTATCTACAGGTTATGATAGCTTAAGTTAGAGTGGCAGCCTTCATCATGAAAGCACACTTTAAGCTCGGACTCGCTGCTTATTGTGATGCCACAGTGAGACCTCGCGACTGCCAGAACTAATACGTTGGGGCCACGACGATTTCGTGATGAAAGAAAGATCTAAGAAGTTACGGTGCAGCAAGAGGTAAGACGTATCCTGCGATAAGACATATAACGGTTTATTTCTCCTATTCCAAGTCGCAACCACAACAAAATTTGTTTTGTCGCAGTCCCGACTTGTCTTCCAATTGAGTAACGATTCTTGTTATTAGTTTTAGTTTAGTTAAATTTTACTAGTTCTAGTTTAGAACTCTCTTCAATTATACTTTGCAGATCATCTCTTAAAATTCTCTAACTCAAGAAATCTAAAATGAAATTCCCATTTTATTGGTTCTATCTGGGCACGTGCTGCTGGTCCAATGTTCGGGAAAATTGTGATCTACTCATTCTATTCTCCATAGCCATTGTTGTATGTGGGACTACTTTTAAATTAAGGTATCTTGTAGATGTAGATAGCAATTCTTTCGGGAGGGTCCTTACTTTAATTAAGAACTTTTTTTAGCGCAGCGGGTGAAAATCTTCATAGAAAGTTGTATCCTTCAACGTACTGGAATCTTGCCGACTAAAACCATTCTCTGTTTGGAGTTTTTCGGAACCTTTTTCGGCTTAGGAAATTTCGAAGCTCTGCCGTAATCATTGGCCTTCCTCATAATCACAATAATATGCATAATCTTTAGTAAATTTCTGTGACATAATACATAGTCCGTTCTCAGTTATGAAAACATATTCTGATTGAATATAGACTTTGGTTTCAAAGTTAGCTAATGAAAACAGACTTAACTATATTCTTGTTTTTAATATTGCAATTATTATATTGCAACGATGAGGCACTCTGTGCTGTGCATGAATGCTTTTCCAAGCATACTTTTAGGCATGCACTTTGGAGTACGGCCGGTTGGCCATAATTCCAATATGCCAAGGATGGTTCGCGAAGGTGATGGGCTGTGCTAGAACAATAGAGAGTACAACTGGAATGTGCAAGAAACATCGGCGCGATAAGAAAACTAGTATAAAAAACAGCAGTGGCAGCGCAGAGGGTCGAGTCTTAGTTGAGCAAGCAAAGGGGAAACATGCAATAGTAGTAGTGTAAAGTAGTAACAAGTGTAAATTTGTGAATAAAGCGATGGTTGGTTTTTGATTGCGTTTGCGCTGAGTAACTGAATTAGTTTTATTTTCAAGCACAATCCAAAACGAACTTAGAGAAGTAATTTTCGTAACAATATACTCGTATAACAAAATATACTTTGAGCTATTTGTCAAACAACTTATATATATATACACCTATATTTAAGTTTACAATTTTATCAAGCGAATAAAACAACACAGATAAAGTTAGCCAGATAGTTCTTGTGTATGTAACGGTTTCCTATCGTTAACCGTCGAAGGAAACGTGTTCTTGTTTTGGTGCTGGTTGAAACACAATTCGGACACAGAACTTCTCTGATGCGCCATTTAATACACTAAAAACTAACGGTGGTTTTCGAAGTCTGTATTGTCACCTTCTTCTTTAACTAACAAGCTTTAAGGTGTCTCAATAAAAGTGAGCGATTTAAATTTGTGGCATTTCTTTACTCTGTAATTGGCAGCTCTCAAATTTCAACCTCCCCGGAAATAGTGATTTCAAAACTGTCCTAAACGTAAATTTAATAATGAGTCATAGCCACTGCAACAAACCAACATACAGTATCTGTCCATTGAATTACGAACGAGGACAATTTTTCATGATATTCACTTTCTATGAAGATTTTTCACTATAAAAAAAAATAAAAATGAAGCAATCGGCTTTGCATACATTATTTGAAGTATTTAGGCTTTGATTTGAAAATGTAAGATCCGCCTACTTTTCGATCGAGGGCGTAAGCAATAGTAATGTTGTCAAAGCCGTAAATTTCAGTCATTCGTTCTTGATGTGTTATCGCGTGTGAAGTCAGTGAAATCAGTCGAAGATCGAAATAGTGGTCAAATTTTGTATTGAACGGGCTTATTGATAGTTTCGAGAACAAACGTACGTAAAAAAATTGCAGTTTTAGTTACGTGCATCCGAAACGCGATAGTTCTCTAATTAAAGTCTTTCCAGAAGAAAATGGGTAAAAAAGCTGACATAAAAGTCGAAAAAAAGATGCAAGTCGTGGCTCTTCTCAAAGAAGGGGGTGTGACCTATTCCAAAATAGCCAAAATCGTGGAAATTTCAAAAACTTCAGTTGCTGCAATAGCAAAAAAGTACAATGAGGCATTTGACGATGCAGGCATTTTTCGGAGTAATCGCCAAAATTGCAAAGGAAACCTAAGGTTTAGGTTTTGGGTGTTGAACCCCCCCGCCGAAATATTAGGGCCGACTTTAAAACTATATACAAATCAAAAGGCATTTTTTTTGCATTTTATGAATATTACAGAATTACTTCTTGGAACCCCCCAAAATATTTTTCTGAATCCGCCCCTGGAGCAGAATAAATCATCTACTGAAAGCCAGTTGGCTCTAAGATTGTAAGATTTAACACCGTGTGATTTCTTTCTTTGGGGTTTTGTGAAATCTTTGGTCCATGCTTATAAACTACAAACAATTCCTGAACTCAAGACCACAGATGGAGCCACACCTTTGTCAAAATTTCGCCGAAAATCCAAATAGAGCAAAAGGCTCTGCCGCATATTTTATTCCACACTTAATCCAAATATTTTTACTAGATTTTGCAATAGAAATATGCGCTCAAGAAATATGCGTTTATTTTCAAATTGAATTGTTCACTTTTATTGGGTAACCCCATACAACAATTATGTGAACTATTATTCCAAATGTAAGTCAACGATTACAACGGAGAAAGTTATATTTGTTTCATTTGTCCTTTTAATAAATAAGAACACACACGACAGGCAGTCAAGTGCCACGCGAAGAAAATTCCACACACACACACACACACACACATTAATAAATACATATTTATGCAAATATTTGCAAGTGTTGTTGTTGTTGTTGTAGTCGTTATTGTTATATGAAACAGCAAACCACAAGTACGCGCTCACACACACACACACACACACACACACAGCCATACAGATGTGCTGTGCCACAATCGCAATGACAAGTTGAGAATGACATAATTATGCACAGCAGCCAACAATGGCTCAACAACAACTGTCGCTAGGCAAATGCAGTCGAACGGCCGACCACAAAAGTACTCAGAAATGCACACACACACACACACGAACACAAATCTTGCGGCCATCAGACAGCGCGACGGCGTGGCACAGCAACGGGTGGGTGAGGAAAATTGCTAAGAAGCAAGCGGGCCGAACCAAAGAGGGCGGCAATGATAAGCCGGAAACCAGAAGGCAACTTTTCATCATTAACATACGGCCCAAGTGTGCGTGTGTGTGTGTGTGACTTTATGTGCAGTTTCCAAATTACAAGTTTCGTTATTTAACATATGAATGACAGGCAACTGACAAACGGAAAAAGCTGCTGCTGCTGCTGGCTGCTCGCTCGCATTCAGCGCGACAAACAAGAGCGGAAGACGCAAAACGGAAACGGATGTGAGTGACTTAAATCAAAAGTAAATCTCACAGTTGAGATGTTTTTAGAAAAGGCACAATTCCATTTGCAACCAGCCGCAGGCCACTCGGCACCTGAGGTTGGCAATAAATAAGTGGAACGCAATAAAACTGCACTGATCATTGCAGCCAAACAACGCAATGACAACAAGCTGGCAGCTAGCAATAAAGCATCAAAATTAGTGCGAAGATTTTCATTTTAAAAGCAGCGAAATAAGCAGTGTTCGCTATTAAACACAACAAATGTGGCACACTTTTTGACTGCCGTTCAAATGACACATTGCAATGGGAGTGGAATTTCAACATTCAGCTGTACAAAAGCATTGAAAAGCATTTTACAAAACTGCAAAATTTTTAGCAAAATTCCTCAAAGCCACTTTAATCCGTCTAATCAGTGTGACAGCTGGCAAAAAAAAACCTGTCACAGCAGCTGTTGCACCTTTTTGCCACTTAATGAAGCGGGCGGGAATCTGACACTTAATTGAAGAATCATGTATTGGCCGGCATTAAATTCGAATGGCTGCAATCAGTCGCCTGACAGCGTGTCAAATTTGATTTTTTTTTTAATTTTTGGCAATATTCATAGCACACAAACTCAAAATAATGAACATTATTAATTGCTATTAAATTTTGTATTAAATGCGTTGAAATTTTCATAGAAAATCAATAAATCCGACAAACAACAATCAATAAACATTTTATTTCATTGAAACTTTCAAATTTTTAGTGTATTAATTTCACTTTGAAAAAATGTTGAATGATGCCAATGTAAATTGATATAGAATTTCGTATGAAATGGGATTTAGACAAGAAATCAACTTATGCTAATTGTTGTAGATTTTCAGTGCCAAATGTATTTTAATAAATCTTTTTAAGACAACATCGATGGCACATAACTAATCATAACCGAAATAAACTACACTTTAAGATTAATAAAGTCGACTTTTAAATAAAGTAGGCTTTAAGTCAATCCCAGTGAAACAAGCAAATTCTGTTGCTAAACCAGTTAGCAATGAATCAAAATGAGCAGAAATGTCACTTTCCTAAAATTCTCAGTTCGTCGTGGATGTGTTGAGGGAAGAAAACGAAGTGAAATGTTTCGTTTTGAAGAAATTAAAAAAAAATTTTCATGTTTTATGCGACGCCAGTGTGCTGAGACGGCGAAAAATATAGAAAAACCAACCAGCACTTTAAAGTTAGTGTCAAAGTTTTAGGCCTCTATCTCTTCTAGTTTAGGAGCTACAGGCATTTGAAATTTAAGTATTTATTTTTGCTATTTTTCGTTGGAAAGCTGAGACCTTGTTCTATCCAATGCGACATAATTCAGAGCTCTCGCTCGTTTAGTTTAGAAGTAACAGCATTTTAAAGTTAGTGAAAAACGTGCCAGTTTTTAGGCCTCTATCTCTTATAGTTTAGGAGCTACAGGCATTTGAAGTTTAAGTATTTATTTTTGCTATTTTTCGTTGGAATAGCGTGGAGGTCGAACCCATTTTGGAAAGCTGAGAACTTGTTCTATCCAATGCGACATAATTCAGAGCTCTCGCTCGTTTAGTTTAGAAGTTACAGCATTTTAAAGTTAGTGTCAAACGTGCCAAGTTTGAGGCCTCTATCTCTTCTAGTTTAGGAGCTACAGGCATTTGAAGTTTAAGTATTTATGTTTGCTATTTTTCGTTGGAATACAAAGAGATCGAACCCATTTTGAAAAGCTGAAAATTTTTACTGTCCAATTAAGAGCTGTAGCTCAAAAATTGTAAAAGTTACAGCATATTAAAATTTTTTTTTATTTTCCATCTTTTGTTGGTCACTTTCAGAACCGATTAACATTTTTACTATTTTATGTACTGGAAAAACGAGGTGAGTTCAAAATTAATTGACTTTGTTTTTATTAAAAAAATATTTATTCATAAGTAGTGAAGGGAACCAAACGCAAAAGTCGCAGGGGCCAAGTCCTGTGAATACGGTGGCTGAGGATAATTACGATGGTGTTTTTGTCTAAAAAAGCAACGATGTGTGGGCAAATAATCGATGTTTTTTAATAGCAACAAATCTTCAAACACACTAAAACTCATATATTAAAAAAAAATTAAATATGCAAAATAGCTGATAATGTCAGAATAAATTGGGGACATGTGTACCAATATAACACCAACAAAAAAATAAAAAAAACGAGTGCATGCAGCCCATAAATCAATCACCGCATTCATACCAAATTTTGAGTCAGTTGGCTTAGTAGATCTCGAGATATATTGATCACGTGAGATATCTGAAAACAGGCTTTCGAAGTTATGCATTGTGGATGTACTTTTTCAAATCTCAATAGCTTGAAATCGTATATTTAAACTTTTAAGAAAAACTTTATTCTTTCAGATAAACAAAAAACCGAATTAATTTTTCGTTTCAATCTTCAATAAAACACTTCCCACGCTTGAATATTAATTAAATTTATGTATATTTGTAATTGAGCAAGACTTGACCAAAAGTAATTGACGAGGTTTAATGCTCCTTACTGGGCATTAGTTTTGTTTTAAAGTGCACCAACAACAAACATCTATTCACAATAGCAAACTTTGACTTCCATTTACCGGCAAGTCAGTATTTATCTATTAAAATCTTAAGGAGGAACAAATATTGTCGATGGGGCAGTGCAAAAATTACAACATAACTGTTCTTTGTAAATAGAAAATGTTGCCATAGTGAGGCTGAAGAACCTATTTGCATATCTACTCACATGCTCGTATATTGAAGTTCAAGAGCATTAAACTTCATCATCATTATCATTACATAGTATAAAGCAAAGTCGCTGCCGCTGTCTGTCCCTATGTATGCTTAAATCTTTAAAACTACGCAACGGTTTCTTAAGCGGTTTTTTTTAATGGATAGAGTGATTCAAGAGGAAGGTTTATATGTATAAAACATGCATAATATAGTAGAGAAACACTGATAAATTTAGAGGTAAACATTATAAGGAACAAACATTAGAGTGTATGTATAGCAAATTACATTCAAACGTTAGGGTGTGTCTATAGCAATTTACATTTCAAACGTTATCGTGCATTCGGTGACCGAACATCCCGCCCCCATGGTAAGGTCTCTTTCAAGAAGGCAAAATAGCGAGTTTCGGTATAGGTCGACAAATGATTCCTTTGGTTGGCCGTATATTGGAAAAATATTTTTTTTCATCATTGCAAAAATGCTTAAAATTTCAGAGAAAAAGAGTTGGCTGGCAATGCTGTTCGCCGAATGTAAACAAAACAGACAAAAGACAAAGAAAAAACAGACAGAAAACAGCTTTTCAACTCGAGTGTTGAATTTTAGAGCTTTTTTTCTTTTTCTTTCGGCGAACAGCATTGCCAGCCAACTATTTTTCTCTGAAATTTTAAGCATTTTTGCAATGATGAAAGAAAATTATTTTTCCAATTTTCGTTATGATTTTCTTTTCAATTACAGATGTGTTTATCAGGATTATTTTGCAGTTACGTATTTCTTTTTAGAAAAGACAAGAACTGGTGTAAAAATATGAACTATGATTAATATATATGTGATTAATATCACTACATATATAAAGCAAAGTCGCAAAGTCCCTATGTGTCCTTATATCTTGAAAACGACTGGACCAACTTGGATACTTCCTTCGGCAGGTTTGTTCGAAATTGTTACGAGAAGGTTTATAAAAAAAAAAAAGTCGGGAAAACGGGGCGTGGCACCACAAGAATACATTTTTAGACAATTACTTTGGAACCATAAGTCACACATCAATTAAATTTGGTACAAACTTTCTATTTGATCATATCCTTCAATAGAGGGAATGGGATGGGTATTGAACAAAGGGGTGTGGCACCGCCCATACAACTCAAATCTTTTAAATAGAATAGCTTTGGCATTGTAAGTCGCACAGCATTGAAATTTGGGGCACCGTCGTTTCATAGATGTGTCATTCTACTGTTAAATTTTGATGGGCGTTAAACAAGGGGCGTGGCACATTTTTTATGACCCAACATTTCAGCAGAACTGTAAGTCGCACAGCAATGAAACTTGGTACGAACCTACCATTTAGTCATATCTTTCGACAGAGGGAATGGGGCGGGTATTTAACAAGAGGGCGTGGCTCCGCCCATACAAATAAAATCTTTTATATGGAATAGCTTCGGAATTGTAAGTCGCACAGCATTGAAATTTGGTTTGACATCCTCCCATAGAAGTGTCATTCTACTGTTAAATTTTGATAGGCGTTGGACAAGGGGCGTGGCACATTTTTTGTGACCCAAATATTTCGCTGAACTATAAGTCGCACAGCAATGAAACTAAGTACGAACCTACCATTTATTTATATCTTTCGACAAAGGAAATGGTGCGGGTATTGAACAAGGGGGCGTGGTACCACCCATACAAGCCAAATCTTTAATATCGAATATCTTTCAAATTGTAAGGTGCACAGCATTGAAATTTAGTATAGCGTCGACCCATAGATGAGTCATTCTACTGGGAAGATTTTATGGGCGTTAGACAAGGGGCGTGGCACATTTGTTGTGACCCAAATATTTCGCTGAACTATAAGTCGCACAGCAATGATATTAAGTACGAACCTACCATTTATTCATATCTTTCGACAAAGGGAATGGTGCGGGTATTGAACAAGGGGGCGTGGTACCGCCCATACAAGCCAAATCTTTAATATAGAATATCTTTGAAATTGGTAGTCGTACAACACTGAAATTTAGTACCCCGTCGTCCCATAGATGAGTTATTCTACTGGTAAGATTTGGTGGGCGTTGGACAAGAGGCATGGCACAATTTTTGTGATCCAAATATTCTGCTGAACTATAGGTCGCACAGCAATGAAATTAAGTACGAACCTACCATTTATTCATATCTTTCGACAGAGGGTATTGAACAAGGGGGCGTGGCACTGCCCATACAAGCAGAACTTTTAATAGAGAATATCTTTGACGTTGTAAGTCGTACAACACTGAAATTTAGTGCCCCGTCGTCCCATAGATGGGTCATTCTACTGGTAAGTTTTTATAAGCGTTGGACAAGGGGCGTGGAACATTTGTTGTTACCCAAATATTTCGCTGAACTATAAGTCGCTCAGCAATGACACTTAGTACGAACCTACCATTTTCTCCTTCGACAGAGGGCATTGTGCGGATATTGAATAAGGGGCCGTGGCCCTGCCAATATAACTTAAATATGGTTCAAGCGCTATCCATTGCTTTATCCATTGAAACTTAGCAGCAACATTGCTTATTTAAGGGCCTCGATTGCGTTAATCAGTAGCTCCCTCCTCTTCCTTTAGTTGGTTTTCGTCGTCAATTTGCCATTTGCCCCATCGCCCTTGATTCGCCATCTCGCGTATTTCATTATAAAAAAACAACAAATGTCGTGCGGGACGAAGTTCGCCGGGTCAGCTAGTATAACATAAAATCGTTACCTACCTTCAATGTGTTACATACCAACTCTTCGACGCTACGGCCAACACTCGACAGCAGAACAACAACAATTTAGTTGCTTAATTGAAATTGAATGTTGCACATGTAAAAGTTGGCAGGCGTAATGTGTACGTTGATGTGGCAACGGCTTAGCCGTCGGCATGCGACACTACTTGCCAATGTCCATGCTGCATATTTATACATATATATGTACAAACGTGTGTATGTAAATATGTGCTAAGGTGCGTAGTGGCAGTATGTAAGTAGTATTGTGGGAAGCAGTTGTAGCGGCAATGGCCATTCCGATAAATCGATGATGCAGCAATTAGTTGCACCATTACACAGACATGCAGCACAGCTGCTCGAGCTCACGCACAATTCGGCACTCGGGCGCGCATACCACCCAGACAACCCAGTGGACAACGCAGCCCAGTGAAACCATTCGACGTGGTCGCTTGAATATTTTTAGCCAAGTTGCATTCAATTGATTGAGATTTGTGTATTTAGAGAGTGATGCACCTTCATTCTGCAATAACATGAAAACGATTCAATTACCCATCGATATTCATTATATTATCTTCAATGTGTGCAATAAACGTGATTTAGTGTCCTTTGGAAATTCTTAATAATGGGTTCTCGATACTTAGGAACCTTTTATTTTTTGAGGTTTGAACAAATTTAGGGGCTGTAATGGGGTTAAATGGTGTTGTATCGAGGTCAGAGCTAACACAAGCTCCACAGCTACTCAGAAATTGCTCTTGAAGGGTTAAAATATATTAGCGAGCCCTACTCATTTTTCTTTTTGAACATTTCTTGCAAACATAGATATCCACCCCCTATCTCCAACCCTTAATGGGCTCCCATACAAAATTATTGCTTTTATAAAATGGGCTCCAAGTGCTTCTAGGTTGCCCCCAGACGTATCAAATGAAGAACTGACCGTAATTTGTTTTTCCTTTCAAATGTTTTTCCACACATACCTAACCGCTATCTCCAACTCTTAAGATGCTGTCATACTGGTAATTTTTTTTAAACTGGCTCTTCTCCTGAAATAAGCGAGGAAGCATCGCATCTCGGAAACTACTGAACTGATTTGAATAATTCATTCAGCGATCGGCAACGTTGTTGAGTGCAAAAAATACAAAATTAGTTAAAGTTTTAAAATTCACCACCAGAGGGCGGCTCTCATACAAACAAATTGTTAAGGTTGTTAACTTTTGAGTTTCTATAAAGCAAAAATCAAAATGTACTGTCGAAAGTCCATTAACTTCCCATTTCAAATATAATTGTAATCATAATTGAGATTTCAGAAGAAATTATTTGATTTTTGTGGGGAAAATTTTAATGTTTCATTCAGCCGTATGACAAGTATGGCAAGAATGAAAATTGTTTTCTATATCTTAAGATGTTTTTAGTTTCTCATATCATGCCCCAAAAGGAAATGTGTGAGCCTATGCGGTAGCTTAGTGAGGAAAGCACGTAAAAAAACTTTTTTAAAATCATTTTATGCAAATTTTCTTTACCCATTCACAACCAGAAACATTAAAAACGTTTCCTACAACAGTCGTTTTTAATTAGTTGCATGAAACTTTATGTAAAAACTACATAATGAAGAAGTCCAAACCATTTCTGATACTAAAAATAAATTAACGTCTTTTCAATAAAAAATATGCACCTAATAACTACATTTTATAAGGTTTTCTTTAGATACGAAAGACGCAAAAGTCAAGGTTACAATTGTGGGTTAAAATTAAAAAATAATGTTGATATTATATAACAAATGTTCTATTATATAACAATTGTTTTTTAAAAATAATATATAAAATATTTTAGAAAAATAATATAAAAATATTCTATGAAAATAATATAAAAATTTTTTGGAAAAACATTAACAAAGTTTTAGTCTGGAAAAATTTCAAATTAAAAACGCCGAGATAAATGAATGTGCCAACGTTCACAAGACAAATCGATTGTTCTTTTTTTTGAATTATTTGAGAACATGTGAATGACTCTTTGTTTCTTCATTCATTTTTAATATGTAATATTTCAGATATTCAAAACTTTCTTCCATTCATTTCATTTCGATCCTTCAGTAAATACTTCCCCCCACACCTCATCCGACAGGCAACAAACACAACGCAAATAACATAACGTTTTCAACTTTATTTTGATGCTTGAAAATATGTACTCACACTCGAATTTCTGGCATATCTTTAATTTTTCTTGTATTCTTGTTTCTTGTAGCTACATTGTTCAATTTGTTTACAATTTTTTAATTATTTAGTTTTTCTCTACCACACTCTATGTGTTTTATATCATATATTTTTCGTTTACATTTCCTTGCTTATCATTGCATCTCAGCGGACCAATGGCAAAAGTGTCAACTCGTAATTACACTCAGTTTTAATTGCGCTTATGTGATCGTTAAATCAAATGCATACTTTTTATTTTTTGTTGATTTCCTCTTTCTAGAACAAATCATTGCAAGTTCTACTCGCGGGGTTTCAATTACAAAATATAACATAAAAAAAGCAAAATTGGACAAATGATGCACATTGAGAAAATGAGGCAAATGCAAAGCAATTTGTACTAATTTTTTAGTTTATCCATTACGCAAAATCAAAATCACTGGTAGTACTAATAGTTGCTATTGTTGTATTTGCAGTGACTTTAGTTGGCGATGTGCAATTAAGTGTGCAGTGTGGGTCAAAACGAAAAATAAGTTCGCGCTCCGTGCTGTGAAAGTACACACAATAATAATTTCATTTATTATTATTTCTCTTAACAATAAATTTAAATTGCTTCAATTTAAATTTTGTGTATTGTAAATGAACTGGTGGATAAATTTTAAAATTAATTCAATAGCAAGACGCTAACAAATCGCTAAACTACGAATTGGTGGAATTAGGAAATCAGGAAACGATAACGACAAAACCAAGTGTGTTGTTGCGCTGAACTTGCGTGTTCATTCGGGTTTCCTGAGTGCGTTGCTTGCTGTTTTGCCGCCGTCGGGTCTGCTACCGCTGCTACAGTTGTTGCAGCAGCATGTCAGTGCGAAGCGGTGTTGATGGTGTTGTGGTCTCGCGTTCTTCACTGGCCGCAATTCAATTTCGTGTTCACTACAATTTATGGTGTGCTTTTGGCTATGTTATGTTTGTTATGTACTTTTCAACGCTTGGCGATTTGCATGAATAGAAGGAAGAGTAAAAATGACAGTGCTAAGTGTAGGTGTAGAATCCAAATTCTCATAAATAAAAAGCGTAGTCTTGGTTGTTGATGTTACTACTGTGGCTTCCGTTGATGTTTCGTTTGTTTGCTTTGTTAATGTTGCTGTTGCTCTGGCTGCAGCTGCTGCCGTTCCATTCCCCGCACCAATTACCCCGAAACGCTGGCTAACCGATAATTAGGCCGCAACCGAGCCTGAACTGATTTTTGGTATGATTTAAGCGGCCGCTCAGCGCAAATGAAAATGGCAACGGCTGCAATCGCTTTTCTAGCACGCCACACACATTCCAGTTAGAATCGAAAGAACCTGCAAAAAAACACAGACCGTCCGTGAGATTCTATGACATTCAGGCGGCATTCAGTTGGTGCAAACCTCTGAAAATGAGGTCGGCTTTCGGCAAGTCGACTTGATATCCGATCGTCGCAACTGACTCCTGCATTCGGAGACTAGTTTCGACCTCGACTCCAATTTGCAATTGTTCGCTGGCTTTCTGATAGTAACAGATGTGCACTCCGCCCGGCCCTATAGTGCCCGACCACACCGAATCGCCTTGCGTGTACCGTCCTACGGCGGACACGACGGCGATTTGGCCGCCCGGCACATTGGGACCGTACTGGTAGGCCAGCTCGGAGCCCAGAGCAATCGTCTCGGTGATCGACTGCAGGTAGTGTCCAACGAAAACACCCGAATTATTGAAAATATTTGGATTGCCAACGGTGAGGGATGCAGTGAAATCGTCGCCACGATAATCAGTGGTCAACTGGGCAGCTGTGAGCTTGGAATCCTGGACCTGCAAGTGCAAACGATGGACATCAGACAAATCAATTCAATTTCAATTGACTACGCCTCCAGACAACTAACCTGCGAGGCAAATTTGCAGCGTATACGCGGTGTGAACTGATGAATGACGTTGGCATTCAGGTTGCCCGCGGGATCGACATCACCTAACAGCACTGGGAACGCCTCGGACGGGCTGTACTGCTTGGTGCCCACATAGGTTGCGCCGAACCGGTATCCGCTCGGCTGTGTGCTGCACAGGTTGAGCGTGTGCGACACCTGAAAATGATTGCTGAGGCCCTTGTTCAGCATGATTTTTGCACCCTCAAATGTCATTGCCTGAATGTCTGCAAGAAACAAACAAACGACGAAAACGTGCGACTTAAGTACAAAGCACGGGCAAAATGCAATAAGAAGAAGCACAGGCGGCCGACAACTCTTTCGCATGCTTTTGGGTTATGTCATCATGCGCAGTGCAAGCGGCCGCTGCCCCGGCATACAGACCACAGTCGCACTCACCTTTACATTTTTTGTGTAGCTCCTCAACAGTGCCGGGATTCTCGAGCTTTTGCTCCTTTGTCTCGGCCACGCTAGTGCTCTGGCCCGACGCCCCTGAAGCTGAAGTTGGCTGCGGCGGCGACGCAGCAGGCACCTGCGACGGCTTTGATAATTCCGGCATTCCCAATTTCGAGGCATCCAGCGCAGCGCTGGAGCTCGACGATGCGGCCAGAACATTCCCCATTTCTATTTACACACACACTCTTCGCAATTTACACACTTTCCCGCTTGAATTTAACTTGCTTTTTATACAAGTTTTATTGAAGTTTTCCCCGAATTTTGAAACAAAAATGGGAAAGTTCACAAATTTTTCGACGAAAAAGAAGGAAAAAACTCATTGACAGCTCCTGTTGACAATTGGGTGAATTTCGCACGTGCGTGGTGAATTTTGGCGTGGGGGAAATTGGTGTAGTATTGCCAACCAATTTGTGCACTGAACGTTACAGGCTAAGGTCGAGTGAGGTGAAAATTTAGAAAGAAAATTTGTAAACGCTCGAGCCAGACGCCAGGTACACTTGGAAATTTTTCTAAAACTGCCAAGTGAACGAAAAAGTTTTCGATGACAGCCGAACAACGACTGAGGTTGGCAAGTTTGACATGAAATACAACTCTGCAAATTCAATCAATTAATATCGAACAAAAGCGCGCCAAGCAAATCCGGGTCCGCGACGCAATTCAAAAAATAGCTCAACGATTTATCACAAATAAGATTATTGCTATAAAAAGCGTCGATGCCGCCGAAACGTAAGCGGAAGGCGGCGGTGGTAAGTTAACATCAATTGCCTGTCCACTTTGGATTTAAAGTGTACTCTACTTGCAGCCAGCAATGCCAATGACACGGGCTGGTGGATCGCATTCCACGGGCGCGGAGCCGACTGATCCGATTATTGACCGCAACCAGCCAGTGCTTTTCATAGAGCACTGTCGCTCCTGATCCATTTACCGGCGTCGCGCCAACGAAGTGCACGCTGACCTGTCCACGCACCTGCGCACTGTCCGACCCGGTCTAGCGCTGCAATTGTTGGTTAATCGGGAGCGGCCACGCCCCGGTTCCTTTGAAATCTCCATTGCCGAAACCATTGCCGCTGAACCCATTCCACTGTGGTCAGGACTGGAGCGCCAACCACGCGCCCAAAAATTCCCACCAATGGATGAGCTGTGCGATATGGCGTGTCGTGCTCTGAGACTGAACCGTCCGACTGCAGCGACGGACGCGGAGATCGATACTAAGCCTACTACTACGAGAAAAAGACAAAAACTGACGAAAAGTCCGGCAGCAACTGTTGACAAAACAACGCGCGCCAAACGTTCGCGGCGCTAAAGGACGAAATTTATGTAGTACCGGTGATCAGCATAGCAGCCTAATCCTTTCAAAATGGAAACTGAATTTTGTGAATTTTTCTTTGCTCAGCGGCCTTTGCGTAGTTGCATTTTTTCAGGTCAGTTTTCAAATTTATTTTTTTTTAATATATATCTTTTTCTCAATCCTAATGTTCATACGTTTATTTTGGAAAGTATGTTTCAATTGTTAAGCTGATCCCCGTGATTTTAGCAGCTATTTCTGTTTCGTTGCTTGCTTTTGGCGCCTATGACCAACACTGCAGTAAAACCAGTAATGGAGCTCAGCATTGCGACCTACTTTGCCGGCAAATTGACGTAACAGATAAGTTGCGTAAAATCCCATTCCCTTCTACGAATGCCTTTAGACTTTCTTATGGGCTATTTCAGTGTTAATAAAATTTATTGTTGTCTTAAATTGCAAATAAAAATTTTGTGGAAGATGCGAAAAATTCTTTAAACTCAAACACGTTCCGAAGGACGAATAAGCTGAGGTGGAAAAGGCGACCGTAGTTGACAACACGAACTACACTCGATCAGATGTGGTCAGGCGAACAAATAAACTTTAGTAGGTATATAACGAGGGAGTGTGTTTTAAAGGGCAAGAACACGTCGCTCTGAGGCGTATTTGCTTCAATGTCGCTATGATGAAAAGTTGGATGCCCTTAGCGGGTCGGTTTGGCTCGAGCCATCTGGGCAATGCTCACACGGTTCAAGTAAGTTTTCGCCCTTACCGTCGTCATCGGCACCGCTGTCCTTATACAGAGAGGCCGTGCTCTGCAGTTCCTCCTGCGCGTCGGTAAACTCCTGCTCCTCCATGCCCTCACCGGTGTACCAATGCAAGTGAGCCTTGCGCCGCAACATGATGCTGCTGCCTTCCAGCAAGCGATCAAATAGCTTGTGTATGGCCGTTGTGTTGCCGATGAAGGTGGCCGACATCTTGAGGCCACGCGGCGGTATGTCGCAAATGGCCGTCTTGATGTTGTTCGGTATCCACTCCACAAAGCTGCTAAGGTTTTTGTTGCGCACGTTGGTCATCAGCTGGTCGACCTCGCGCGGCGACATGCGCCCGCGAAAGATGCCGGCCGCTGTCAGCAGCTTTCCGCTGCGCAGATCAATGGCGCATAGCAGATTGTTGGAGGAGAAGATCTGCTGCACCAGCTCGGCCACCGTGCCCTGAGCGAACTCCTTCTGGCGGCAGCTGATCAGCGGCGCGAAACCCGGTATGAGAAAGTGCAGCTGGGGAAACGGCACCATGTTCACGTACAGCTTGCGCAGGCCGGCATTCAGCTGACCGGGGAAGCGCAAGCAGGTCGTGATGCCGGACATGGTCAGGGCCACGATGTGGTTAATATGTTCGTAGCCGTGCATTTTCATTTTCAAATTGCGCATGCAGATCTGAAACAGCGCCTCGTTGTCCAGGCAAAAGGTCAGATGGGAGTTGTTGATAAGCGACGGCATACTGAGCAGCGCGTTGTACGGCTCCACTATGACTTGCGACATTTGCGTGGACGGTATAGAGACGTAGTTGGAGATTAGGTTGTCGGGGTATTCTTCCAGCAGGGCATTCATTACCAACGCCGTCAGGCCCGAGCCAGTACCGCCACCAATCGAGTGCAATATCTGAAAGCCCTGCAGCGAGTCGACCGACTCGGCTTCGCGGCGCGTGTTGTTCAGCACCGCGTCAAGAATCTCGGCACCGTCCGTGTGGTAGCCGCGCGCAAAGTTGTTGCCGGCGCTCTCGGTGCCCGCGACGAAGTTTTCCGGCCGGTAAAGGCTGCTTCTGGCATGCAGACCTTCCACGGTGGCTGCCTCGGTGTCGACGCAGATTGCGCGCGCATAGAAGCGCTTGCTGGCGGTGGCATTGAAGAAGACGTTGATGCGCTCCAGCTGGAGGGCGCTGTTGCCCGCGAATCGGCCGGTGCTGTAGTCGACGCCATGCTCGTGCGAGATCACGTGCCAGAACTGAATGCGTATGATGGCGAGGGGGTGGGACAAATGTTAGTTAATAATTTAGTAAACGAAGTGGCGTTGAACAAAGCGATAGGTCGACTCACTGCGTCGCCGGTGGCATTGCCGCAGCCGCCAATCTGCAGTGTGATAATTTCGCGCATCTTCAATTTCCCGTTTTGTT
The DNA here is from genome assembly GCA_963668005.1 of Melieria crassipennis. Lineage (NCBI taxonomy): Eukaryota > Metazoa > Arthropoda > Insecta > Diptera > Ulidiidae > Melieria > Melieria crassipennis. The sequence goes on along the minus strand of OY764962.1, from coordinate 37,738,654 downwards.
GGTCGGGGTTTCCTAAATGTTGTGTTAACTGCAAATTTTGTTGGCTTGGTTGTCACCGTTGCCGTTATTGATAAATATGTAAATTTCTCATACTGATGCGTGAATTTTGAAATTTCTGAAATAATAAATAGCTTTGACTATTAGAGGCAGTCAACAGGGACTCAAACAATTGTCAGCTGGAGCAGGTGGGTTTATGTCTTAAAGTAGAAAAGAAAGAGACCACTATGGAAAGATACTAGGCATGGTAAACAATCAATCAGTCGACTAATCACTCTGTACAGTCATTCAGCGAGCATATTAGCAATGCTCAATTAAACGGTACAGCGCTTCTACGCTTCTTTTCTACTTAGAGAAACACTTTATTGGAATCATGCCATTTGCATAACGACTTACAATACGATTTAAATTATCCCCTCAAGAACAACAGAGTTTTGTGTCTTGAGTTGGTTTCTGCTGAATTTCTTCGTTTCGCTTACACGCACAACGGCTGCAAGCCGCTTTCTTCCTCGCCTTTCACGTCATCATCGGCATCCGCACAAGATTGTTGCCGGTCCGGTCCCGGCTCAGAGAGCTACTTGTCCTTCTTGCCCGCTGACAACGCATTGAACGCGTTATTTACCTCGTTCCCTACTAGATTGTCCAGCACCACACCGTTCTCGCAGATGAATTTGGCGCACGACTTGGAGGTTGTAAACTCGTTGCGACTGTTTCCGTCGATCTTCGCCAGCGTCAGTATGTACTTGTCATCGTACTTCTTCATATCGGAGCTGGCCTCCCAGATGATCTGCTTGCCCTTACTGCTGCCGTCCGTCTGCACAGCCACTGCGAATGTGCCCTTTTCGCGGAAAGTCGTGTGCAGCGTCAGTACGCCCATGAGCGCAAAGTAGGCGATCACACTGAACAGCAGCACCGGTCGCGACTCGGGGAACGGATGTGTGTAGTCCCAGCCATGCGCCAGCACTGCCACGCCCACGGCCAGCGCGCACAGCACCAGGCGTGTGTTGATCAGCCCGAACTGTTCCTTTAGCTGGGGTCGGCCAGCGAACAGGCAATTCTTGACTGCATCATCGAGCGCGTGCTTCACCGCCGAGCCGTCCCACTTGTTGATTTTTACCGCCTAGAAAAACGCACCAATAATGCGGTACAATTAGTTTTGGCAATAATCTAAGCGTTGACGTGTACACATTCACTGAAACGGCGAGGGGATGCGGCAGTGGCGACGACGCCAAATGCTAAACGCCGCTGGCTCACGTTGTGAGTGGAGCCAAAGCCATCGAGCTTACCTCTTCTGCGGGTTGAACTTTTTCGTCCTTTTTAGTCATTGCAAAAAGGAAATGTCTTCAAGTGCAAAGATTACAGACAAAATCAAAGAAAGAAAACTGACTAGTGTGGACAACGCGACAACAGAAAATTGACGCTGACGGCGCAAGTGACGTTCGAAGCAGCGCGAGCTGTGTTTCAAAAGCATTTCTCCACAAGGTTGAATTTGACTGCACTGTGTTTAATATACTTAAAGATTAACAGCAAATTTCCATTGGGATAACGGAATTTTATGAAAATCGAATTATAACGACATAAATCAGTCACTACATCATTTTATTAAATTATTTTCCATTTTTTATTTATATTTTGTTAAAACACCCACTGTACTTAAACCATAGCCCTGTTTTTGTTTCACTTTCCCCCGCCGCCTCCTCAAATTTCACCAATTTATTTTACCTATATTTACAATTTTACGTTTGGCTGCCCCCTAATTCAGTACACAATTTCCTCTTTTTTGTATAGCCCTCAAGCTATTTACTATTTATTTTTGCTTAGCACTCACCAAATACAGTGAGTAATTTCTAGATTGTTTCAGCGTTATAAAATATCTATTATACAAGTGAAATTAAAAAATGGAATTGCTAATTGTTTCTTCCCGTTCTACATTACACAATTAAATTGCTTTCATTTGAGCCATCAACTCGTCCAAATCCAATTCGGCCGCGCATGTGACTGTTTCGTTTTGTTCTTGCGCTTCAGTGGATTTCTCGGGCGCCTCATAGGCCAATCGCAATCCGGTTGCCAACTCGCTGGAGACTGGTGCACTGCTAATCGTATTCTGAGGCTGCGAATCGTCCACCAACTCAATGCCCCATTCGTTGGCCTCGTGCAAAGGCGCCTCCTCCGGCACAGCAATCTCTTCTACAACAGCTTTGGGACGTGCCTGCACCTCCTTTTGTCGCGCCTGACAATGCCTATCATCACACTGTGTATTCGGCTTAAGTGTCATGCGCGGAAAAAAGTCGTTCATGGCATTGTAGCCCAAATAGTCCGACACTTCGCCAAAGTTAAGCAAATACTTGAGCGTGTTTTGCACCAGCATGCCAGCTGTGATGCCCATTGTTGTCGGAAGCGACGCCGCACAAACGCCCTCGCGTTTCAGCGTGCGCTCGTCAATGTTCTCGGCCACCACCAGCGGTGGCGCACATGCAAAGCAGGCAGTCTCGCCAGGCCGTATGAATTGTATGTGCCCGGAGACGGCGTTCTCCGACACGCCAGACTCGAACCAGTTCAGGCTGAGTTCATTGCATGCGGTATTAATGGCCATGCGTGCTTCGAAATTGTCCACACAGCTGAGCACCAAATCCACCGGCGTGCCTGCTTGCAGTCCGCCTGTGGAAATGGTGTTCAGGAATTTGTCAAATGACTCCACAGTGGTGATGTTGTAGTTGTGCGTCTCGATGCGCACATCGGGATTTATGAAGCTCAGCGTACGCGCTGCTGCCTCCACTTTCGACAGGCCCGCTTGATCGGGTGTGAAGAAGAGGCGATTCATGTTGGCCAGCTCCACCTTGTCATAGTCGAACAGTATCAGCTTGCCAATGCCGCATCTAAGTATAAGCCACGATTTATACCAGTTTGGTCAAAAGCGTTGCACCAGCACTTACCTGGTCAGCATGTCTGCAGTGACGCTGCCCACGCCGCCCACACCCACTACGGCAACCGTCTTGTCGCGTATGCGCTCGTACTCTTTGACGATGCCCATGCGCTGCAGTGCCATCAGCCGGCTGTAGGGATTCGAGTCAACCACTTCTGCGGACATCTTGTCAATGCGCTGCCGAATAGCGCTCGTTGTGCCGGTGCGCTGCTTCTCCAGTTCGCTTTTCAGCTCGGCGATTTTCTGCTGCAACTGCTCGATGGCGGACGACATTTTCACATGGAAATTGCAAAATCCTACTTGAAAAACCAAATTTATATTTCTACTGCACAGCTGTTGCCGCAGTCCAAGCAAATCAACTTTGTTTGCGTGTCACTTTCCCTTGTTGGCTGGTAGCTGTCAACAGAATCAGCTGCTTGGGTAAATACAAGCGTTGCCAACTGCGTTACAAGTTTACTATAAAGTGCCAACTACGGCAATGGGTATTTCGTTGGAATAGCGTTGAATTAAATTAGAGTTACGGCACCACACAAAATTACGTTAGGGAAACTGCCGCAGAGTTTAAAAAAAATGGGGACTTGAAAATACACCACAACAATGTGTCTACTCAGATTAGAGCATTTTTCATAATTTTCTAATATAACTAACTAATTAAAAAGAAACTGCAGCCATATGAAAATATTTTCTGTTCTCGTTTCCGGAAAATGTGTAAATATTTTGGAAATATATTTTTTTCACTATTTTCCAAAAGCATAAACAATCTGATTCCTCCGGTTTAAATTTATGTGAACAAACCTTTTAGTTGTCAGTGGAAATAAGAAATACCCCATGTTGGAGTTCCGTTTTCTTTCCAAAATCTTCATAAGTTTAGCTCTGTATCGGATCTCTCAATTAAATAAATGCAGATGAATTCATTTTACAATAAAAAAGGAAAATAATTGCTGCAACTCCATTCAGAACATATATATAAAATAGTCATTTTGCATCCAGAACCTTCCTAGAACCTTATTATAATTTGACAAAGTGGACTCTAAAGCTCGGCGTTTATGTCGCCTTGGCGCTCGGCTTAGGTTTTCTCGGCTGCAGACGCACACGGAAGCCCTCCTCGCGCTTCAAAATGATGTCAGCCTGCAGTTTGAAGTCCGTCTCAGTCAGATCGGAGTAGACGCGATAGTTTCTCAGTATGGTCGAGAGCAGAATCTTCAGTTTCAACATGGCGTACTTGCGACCTGCAACCGGTTAGGAATATGTATCATGTCTCAGCGCTGCCATACGCCGCTACTTACCCACGCAACTTCTGGGCCCCGCCGAGAAGGGCACAAATGCGTAGTAGTGACGATTGGCCTGGCGTTCGGGCAGGAAATTGTCCGGATCGAAGACATTCGGATTGGCATAGACCTTCGGGTTGCGATGCAGCTTTATGGTGGCCACAGTGACCGTGGCGCCGCGCGGTATCACATAGTTGCCGGACGCCAGTTTCAAGTCCTCCTGCAGTTCGCGTGCAATCAGCGGCACCGGCGGGTACATGCGCAGCGTCTCCATCAAGCAACGCTCCAGGTACTTCATCTCGAGCGTGTCCTGGAACGTGGCCGGCCTGTTCGAGTCGCCGAATATCTCGTCCAGCTCGGCAATGACCTTATCCTGTATGGTCTGGTGAATGCCCATTAGCGACAGAAAGAACGACGACCCGGCCGCAGTGGTGTCGTGGCCCTCGAACATAATCGTGTCAACCTGTTCTTTGATCTCGGTATCCGAGATGAGCGCGCCGTTCTGTGCGCTCTCCAGCAGCAAGTCCAAGAATGCCAAACGCTTTTTCTCGCCCACATCGTTCTCCTCCACATCCAGATCGTCCTTGAGTCCTTCGGCCTGGCCAAACGACAGCCCCTCCACGGTGGTCTCCTTGCCGGAGCTCCTGTTGGCTGCATCGTCTTGCGGCAGCTTGGCGCTGTCGCGCTCCTGTTCCAATTCGCGCTGCTTTTCGGCGAGCGAGCCGCGTGCGCCCTTGGCAAAAGCGGCCTTCTTGTACTTGATGACTTTGGTGGTGAGGCCGTGTATGATGTTGAGCAGCTTGCCCTGCTGCTGGTAGTGCCTGGTGAGGGTGAACAGGAACTCATTGCGTAGGAAAAGACTGCGCGATCGCTGGTGCAGAATGTCGCACATTTTCATGACGGCCATTGCGTACTCGTAGCCGGACTTGTCTTGCGTCTTCCTGGAGACACCCATGGCCGTTTCTGCAATGAATCAAAGAGCGCTCATACAATTTCCAAATATTTCGTTCACCAAATCTACTTTTACATGGAATGCTTTGACATGCATTTTCCGCTGATCGTGGAACTTTTTACGCACGCATTGCTGCGTTCATCAACTCCGCAATGACTCAACTCGGCAGTAACTCACTTCATTCGGGTGGAAACTTTATACTGGCCCGTTTCAGGTTTTGCATTTGACCCCGTGAGCGCTGCGCGTCCTCAAGACGCTGTCTGTAGTTTTCATTTCATTTCATTAATGTTTTTAATATGCCCCAACAACAAAGGCACAACGTTACATATGGAAAAGTTTACAAGATTTTCGCAACAATAGGCGTGCAAAAAACCGGTCGGCGGTGCGCACCAGCGATTATTCAATTCGTGAAAAGCGAGTAGCGACCGCAAGAGGCAAACATAGAAAAACAAATAACTGCAAAACCGAAACGCTGCAAGTTACATCACCGCAGTCGAGCGCATGCGACGCTACAAGCGGCAATCGCAGCGTGCAGTGCAGAAAAGCGAAAAGTGCAAGTTGGGAAAGGCGGTTCGGTCGGCAACGCGCGCTTAATGCAAATAATATGAAGTGAAATTGGGCAAGAAACGTTAAGAGTCGAGTGCGCCGGCCAGCTGGACTGTGGACGGACTAGGCGACTGCTGCAATGGTCGCTTGGCCAATGCAAAGCTATTGCTGGCAAGTGGAGGGTAGATACGTGGGCCAGTGGAATAATTCGTAGCCAGGTGACAAAGCTGAACGTGCCACATCATTTGTAGTAAACATTTTTGCGGCGATTGATATTTTGCATATAAATACGTATGTCTGTACAGTAGTTCAAACTCCTCTCTTTGTTTAAAAAATGGTGGGTGTCAAATATGGTTTCAACTCTGACTGCATGACTCCGCTGCTGAATCTAGGAAGAAGGATAAAAGTCACAATGAAGGAGAATGGCTGACACAAAAGTATGGAACATTTACACGGACACCTCCAAAGTGACGAAGGGAGTGGGAGCAGGGGTTACCTGCCCGAAACCAACCAACCAGCAACTGTTTCGGCTGCCGAATCATTGCAGCATCCCTCAAGTCGAATTGTTTGCTTTTTGAACGACTGCAGAGCTCGCCTGAATTGACATCACTATCAACAAATCAATAAATATTCACATCGGCAGTCAATCTGCTACCAAGGCGATAACTTCAACCTGGATATCATCCGAAAGTGGTCTGCAATGCTTGTTGGCAATAGACAGGCAGACTGCGAATCGCAAGCTGCATATCGATGGGGTACCTGATCAGAAAGGCATTGAGTTAAACGAGACAACGAATGTTGTCTCCAAAAGCGGTATTCATCTGCCAGATGAGCAGATCAGCAACCTTCTGATGCCTCTGCGGGCGATCAATAGAGGTTTGGAGGACAACCTAATAAGAAAGACGAAGCTGAGGCGAGGTGGAACAGTGGAACAATGAAATGTTTACGAGAATCGTCCCCTCGCTCCCGAGGAAGGACTACAGAGCAGAGCAGAGAGAACAGCAGAAAGATCTGAGTCGGATGAATGCAGAAGATGCAAAGAAAATTGTGTCAGGGAAACCTTAAAGCAAATTCTTTGCTTCTGTCCAGCTATCGCAAGACTGCGCCTAACTTAGAGGCGCCGTTAATTTCTGGGTTTTATGGGTCCCCAAACATGATATTAAGTCGCTGCTGAACTTCGCTAGGAGCACCTACATTCTCGCCGATGACTTTTTGGTCTAACTGATACCGCTAGGGACCCAATCTCAAATAGTTTTGTGAAAAGTTGTGTTCGGAATCCTCAAAATCAAATCCTGGATGTATGTATATATTATATCTACGTATGTATGTGCCTATGTATGTATATGTATGAGCACATCATACTGCATTGCGATGCGGTATGTTGCAGCAGGAGGTAACACCTGGGCCAACACTGGCTTGCAGAAGAAAATGTCAAACACCTTCTCCCCGTGGGTTACTAAGCTTCATTCGGTCGGTGGGATTAGGGGACGTTCTCTAAAAATGTAGGGGGCAAAATATACCCCTTTCCAAATCTAATCTATTCTAATGTATATGGTTAGTATATGTGTGAAATAATAGTGATGATGTCCATTGAAAAAAACAATTGCAAGATCTCTTCGGTGGACTGATCTATTTAATGTTGGCCTTGACAAAACCAATTATGCCAGAAATTCCCCTTTTTCCGAGAGTTCTAACTGACTTCAACATATTTTACAATTCTCTGGGCATTAGTTCTATTATGTAATTCAATTTATCTATTCTATTCTACTATTCTATCTATTGTTTCGTTCTATGACTAAACATTTTTTTTTAAGATTCTCTCTGATTTCAATTATCTCTAAGTATATTTTTAATTATTTTCAATTTATGTCAGCTATTTCCTCCTAGACTGTAGGTTTTTAGACTGATTTAATAATAGTAAACATTAAATTTTTAGAAATGTCCGACTAAAAGTCATTAAATTTAAATAAAAATTCCTTCCAAAACACAATTGAAACAAATTGTATATTCGTGTTCAGAACTCTAAAACGTAGTGGTTTTTAGTACCGCCGTGGCTCAGTTGGTCAGTGCGTTGGACCGCGAGTCGAAGGCAGCAACCACAGGTTCAAATACTGTCTGTAATAACACCTAAAAAAAATAACGGGAAAACTCGTTTTCTCTTTCGGTGGCTGTCCTCTCAGCTGGAAATGGAAAACCTCTGAGAGTAAAAATTGCTTATGAAAAAGCTCCCAACCTGCCGTTTGGAACCGGCATAAAACTGTAGGTCCCTTCCACCCGCGTACAAATTCACACGCACAACACGGGTGGTTGCGGGAAGCTAGGCCTTAGTCTCGCGTAAGCGGGCTGTCGTGCCAGTCAATTATTATTATTATTAGTGGTTTTGTTATTGAAGAAGGAAATTAGTCTTTAAAGGGTTAACAAAATAAATTTTTGTTTCTACACAATACACAATTACAATTACAATTCACAATACACAATTCTTTCAGTGCCTCTTCGAAAATCGATATTCAGTCCATATTAGTGTCCGACCGAAGGAGGAATTTCGGCCGAAGCCGAAACAGAATATTTGACCGTGCCGGGGGCCGAATATTAATAAAAATTCTTTTAAGGAAGCAAACTAATCACATTTAGGGGTTCTTTATTCATTTCTTTGTTCCACTTAAGTAATGACAATGCTTTTTGATTTCAGTCCACTACAAGAGGCTGCAGGATTACAGTTCTCGAGCGATGTTTGGCGCGCAGAGGCCTACGGAAATCGCCATTTTGTAGCCGCCATTTTGAATTTCATCAAGTTTTTTAACTTTTTAAACTCCTAAATAATAGACGAATTTAATAGTCAAAACCGGAAGTTTGTACGCCTTTTCATTATCCCACAAAAAAATTACAAACTTTGCCTTATTTTTGCCCAAATCCAGGGGAGCCTTCCCTTAAGAATGAATTAAAAAAAACCAGAAACAAGTTTGAGCGTTCAGTTTCTAACAAAAACAACAAACAATTGAAATAAACCGCTGATTAGAGCTCATTTTTATTAATTGCAATTTTGATGTTCTAAATATGGAGAAACCCCGATATTTGATAAAATACTTCGAAACAGAGCTAGTTGACTTGTATTACAAGACGAAAACCTTCGGCTAAAGTATTCGGCTATTTTGGCCGAAGCCGAAATAGAATATTTAAAAGATTTCAGAAGAAGATATTGACACTAGTCCATATATTCCTTACTTAGCTGCTGCCGCACTTCAATTCGCTTGAACAAATCTCTCGGATGTGCTTCAAACATTCACCCTCCCACCTTTTCTGCCCGCCGCCGTCATTCTTCGGCACACATTTCAGCTGCACTCACCGCAATTGGCATCGCTGTAACCGGTGGCAGCCCATCATCGAATTGTCGCCAGCCGACAGCGAAGCGGGAAAAACTGGCTAACCCGCTGTCTGTCTGTGTGTCAGTGTGTCTTGTGGTTAGTTGGCAAAAATTTTCCTCTCCACGAAGAAATTGTAAACTGCAAGTTGCAGCTCCACACACGCTGCAAACGCGGCATTACGCAACTCCGATTACTTTTATTTACTTTTCGCGAGTGTTTCTTGCCGCTTTCGCATTGCAATTTCTTGGACAAAGTAGCCAGCGTACTGGTTGGCTGCAATGTTGGCAGCCGCTTGCCTAAGGCATTGCATTGTGATGCATTATTTCACATTTGAATGGTCGCTTGAATGTCTGATTGTGGTTTGGCGTTTGGCCGCTTCACCTGTGGCAGATTTGGTGCGCTGAGGAGATGGACGTGCTCGCGTCACTTTGGTGGAGTCGCTTCGACGCTGTGACAATTTCGCACACCATTCAGCGGATTTGTGTGTGTGTTTGTGTTGGTTTCAAGTGATCAAATAGCGGCGAAATAGGCAGCCAGAAGCAATTGACATGTTCGTTCATTGCAACGCACAATGTCATTAACATATATTTTTATTGGCAAGTTTCTTGCGATGTTATTGTATCATATAAAATAATATTTGTAATTGCCTTGCTACAATAATTGACAATTGTGCAATGCACTGCGAGACGATTTTATAAACAAAAAAGAATTCATTGTAGACTAATTGAATCATGGTCGCATAATAATCACTGCAGCAGTTTATATATATATCTTAGTTGAACCACTCATTTCCAATTTGCTTTTAATAAACTAAATAATTGTTATTGTTAATCACACAATTTTCCAAACTATTTGAGATCAATGCACGATCTTCTTGAGATCCTTGGGGATAGTTCTTTCTACTGGTTTGTAGAAGTGGCCGCCCCGGAAGTGGTGCTCACTTGGGCCATAGAGGGCCAGTGTGAGTCAGACTCAGATCTCCTTACTCACAGAACCAGTTTACGAGTACAATAAGTGGGACTCAGATATCCCAGAACCCTCACAGCATCAGTTTGAGCTTCTACCAAAGTTAAGTAGACTTTGAATAGTTCTATCTTCTAGATCAGCTAGATTACCGAAGAGCTGAAGTAACGTTCTCTTTCCTCGTTCAAGCAACCCCTACAAAAATCATTAGAAAGCAGCGCCCACCTTTTCGTGGCTACCTATGGAACAGTGACCCGTTATAACACCAATCATGTTTCTCAGTTAGTCTTCTAAGTGCGAGAAGTTTTCTAAAACTTTTTCAATTTGTAAAATTCTAAAGTAGTAAGCTAGCCTTGGTCCAACAACCCAATTCTACAGCAACTACAGATTCAAGTCCAGTCTGTTTGCCTCGTTCCCGATACGATTTTTATAATTGCAAATGGCTTTCATTCATTAATTTACTCAAAGTCGCTCGCACAACCTGATTTACAGCGGTCAGTCAGCACGTTCTTGGCCCTCTGTGGCCTGTCTCGCTTCTACACATTGACTTGCACTCGTGCACACACAATGAGTCCACTTTACCCATTATGAAATGTTGCTGTGGTGCAGTTCAGGCCGTTACACTCGAAATACACATTTCGACATATCGTAAACATTGATGGTGACTTGTCCAATGTGGAGGAGAAATGTCGCTTGCGGCACATTGAAATCGTCACTTACGTTCGTATGGAAATTGCGCTATTTTTATTATTTTCACACAACAAAAGCATTGGTCCATGAATGGCCATTTACTTACTTACCGAGCAATATCTCCACCGTTGCCTCGCTCATGTAGTCGTGACAGTCGAACGTTTTGCCGCCCTCCGACTGCAGCTTACGCACCACATTGCGCGAGTTCTCGTTGAATAGATCAATGAAACTTTTCAGTACATTCAGATGGAATGTGGGTGCAATCAATTTGCGGTGAGCGCGCCATTTCGAACCTGCAGCATATGTGAAAAAAAACACACATACAAGAAGTTAAAAAGGATACAAAATTAAAACCAAAACAAATGACATGCTTGAAGGAAATAAATGGAAATATTGAAATAAAAAATTGATGGGCAAAAAAGACAGATTCTAATCGAGTCATTTTAGTGTTAAACACAAAAGTGGCTCATACTATTTTCATTAAAAGTTATGCTTAAAATGTGACTTGTAGCCATTTTCAAAAATTGTGAATATAAAAATTGACTAAATACCTGGTGTAGTGAATTAATATGCCGACCAAGACCGACCCAAAAACACCCTACTGGCTTAATTTTCTTTTCATAAAATGCACTAAAATATGTTATAGGCGCAAGATTTAAAATAAACATTTTATTTTAATTTATTAAGTACCGCGGTATGTTGTTGTTCTTGTTGTTGTTGTTGTTTTTTCCGTAATATGTTGAACATATTTCTCTCAAAGCCACACAACTGATCAAATTTGAAATGGTCGCCGAAATGCGGGCGTGTCGGAGATTCTTTGCATACGAGGAAAATATTTTATATCACCTCACCGTCCCCCCCTTCCCGCTCGCCGTCTCCTCCAGAACGACTGACCAAACATCTTGCGCTCGACATACATACTTAGTCATTGTCGACCCACGCATGCCGCCCGCTGTTCGTTCACTTTGCCGTCTGTCGTCTGAGTAGCCGACGCTGAAAAGTGCCCGCATGCGACATTTTCCTCATTTCCCGCCGGCGATGCGCTGCGCTCTTCCAATTCGTCGGCACAGCGCGCTTTATTTATTGGGTTATTATGCACGCTCGACTGTCAGACGGAGCAAATGCCAAGCTAATTGTTTAATTTATTCGACTTTATTTATTGTGCATGTCCGCGAAAAACAACAACAACAACAACCGAAATTTTCGAAAAACAAACATATGACTTTGTAAGAATATTTTCGCATTCAAAATTTCAATTTTGGGCGCAGAGCAGACATTGGCTTTTGCATTTTCAAATTCATTTGCAATTTGCTTGCTTAATCCGTTGTACCTGAACTTATTAGCAGCCCATCGCCCAGCCAGGGTTTGAAGAATTTGTACTCCGATGACTTGTCAATGTAGACTTGACTGCTCAACAGTATCTCGACATCGCGCGGATCATAGATGAATATAACCAACTGCGGGCCAATCCACATTTTCGCGATATTCTCGAATGCGGCACTCTTGCGAATGACCGTCTTGAAGACCGCTGCAAAGACAAGTCAATTGCAAATTAATTTAAAAAAAAGCAGTAAATCTTATTTCCCGTTCAAGGACATTTGTGTCCTTTGAAAAATAGCTAAACTGCAAGAGTTCACTTGTTTAGTTCACTGCACAGATAAAACCATAAATCACTACAACAACGACACCTACACGAAGCTGGTCCCAGCACATCGAACAAATGTCCCACGATGGGCAAACCTTTGGGGCCGGGCAGGCGACTGGCCAGCTTGTACAAGTGACGCCTGGAGAGGCGCCAATACGTGAGCCACAGCACAACGGTGGGCAGCAGCAGAAAGTAGAAAATGCTACTCGGCGAAATGAGGACGTGATCTTTAAGCACTTCCAGCGTCATCTCGGACGGTTTTTGTTATATTCTGTATTCGTATCGAAGGCAACACTACAATTTCCTTTATAAGCACTATTTTAGTTTTTATGTATTCCGAGTCTCTGCGTCCTTGTCACAAACGCACAAATGCCATTCAACTATTCCGCACTGCAGTGTATGCAACGGTCGCTGTGCGAGCACTGCTCGTTTAGTCCATGGCGCGTTATCCGAAAATCCCACAAAATACCAAATCCAAATGCACGCCGCACGCGTTCAACTGTTACGCTGGGCTGGCGTGCAACGCTCTTTTATAGCCTAGCAGGGAGGCGCTGGCCTACACGTCCGCCACGACATCGGCATCGGCCACTGTGACCGGCCGTAATTGCTGCGACCACAGCTTGTCTGAGCCGACGTTGCATTGCTTCATGAATATTTTTTCAAGTGCAGCGTACTGCAATTTCTCAAATGACTACTCTCGCTTTTCTATGCAAACGAGCGGCAACCAGCCGGCACGAGCTGCACTTCTTCTACGCGCTCTACGCAGCGCTCTCAGTCAGTCAGTGCGGCTCAGCGTCAGTTTCAGTTTTTCCAGCTGCGCTTCAAATCAATGCAGGCACAGCAGCTGTGGCTCCCTTTGGTCAGTGGAAAGTAAAAGTTGACTCTTTTCACAGTCAGTGGGCGCTCTTACAATCGCTCACCACTGCTGGTTGGTTATATTCAGCTTAAATATTCTATTCAGCCTATTCTCTGTTGAGCTGAATGAAACTTTTCTGTTGTTCGCAATCAACTAAAAGTGTGGGGGTTAAGTTTCAGAAGAAAACTAGGCATTCCGTATAGAATTTTCAAATAATAAAAACATTTTCAAAATAATGCGTATTCGTCGTATTAATTCGTATTCATGAATAAATTTTAAAAACGTAAATAACATTGCTGCGTAATAATTCAGTCACCATTGTTGCAAGTCAATGAAAACATTAATAAAACAAAGTAATAAAGTTTGGTTAGGTTAGGAAAGCCCAAAACTCCGCTCTAAGGTATTATTACCCATTGTAAGTGCCCTCTGTGAGTGCCAGTAGAATGCAACTTTATCATTTTGCCAGAAGTCCAAGTACTCGCATTATCCCCGTAAAACTAGTTTTGCTCCAAATTGAAGAGTGTAGAGGAAAAATGAAGAGAATCCCACAGTTTTACTTTCGTAATCTCTATTATTCCCATTCCCCGTCTTCTTGATCGCAACAACTTTGCAAATAGTTGGTTGGTTCCAGTGGCGATGTACCGACATCCAATTAGCGTGTAGGCGCCGTTTTGTTGCCACTATTCCCGGTAGACTCTATAAGAGTCAAAAATCTCCCTGATCACGTGTCAAAATTTCTTTACTCTAACTTTATTGGTTCGAAAGTTATTAAAAAAAACGGCGGAAGCTGCAATTCTAATGAAGTACACAAATTCTAATTTATTTATTTACCCAATTTTTACCCATTTTAGTAACTATGAAATCAATGAAGCGAGAATAAGGTGACCAAGGAGATTTTGTGTTTTAACATACTTTTCAAGAAAATTATTTATACAATTTCAAGGATATAAAGGATTAAAATTTTCAAAGGACCTTTTTTATATCCTTTTTTACAAATAGATAAAAAAATAATTTTATGTAAATTCTTGAGCCTTTCCTCTTATATTTTATATACAGATCGCCATATTCTAACGAAGTTAAGCATTTTCTATATTTTTTTATTTTTATCCCCTTCAAAAGTTTGAAGTCCTTTTAAAAGGACAAAGGATGTAGAATTAAAAATTTGAGTACGCAGTATTACTATGTTTGGTCTCTAGTTTCACGCCCATATGGATTTCTTCATTCATTGTAGATTTGCTTAACAATAAAAGAACCTTGAAACCTTGCAATCACTCCGATTAGTTTATAAGTCACCATAATACTTGTAAGTAAGGTTAAATTACGTGGGCAGTCCGATAAGTACTTAGCCCCACCGCCCGATGGTGCCACTATCGTAAGAGAAATTTACTGCCGTGTAGTACATCCTCGTAGACGGCTACTGTCAAAATTTCAGCCATATTGGATTTGTAGAAATAAATCGCCACTTTTCCAAAATTTTCGTTTTTCTTTTGTAGGCTAAGTACTTATCGGGCCACCCACGTATGCTTATTTGAATTGAATTTAAACTGTAGTATGAAGAAACGAAATTTAAGACTTATTAATTTCAAACTTATTGATAATATTCGAAATCAAAAATAATTCGACACGAATTTTTTAGTTTTTCGAAAATCAAAATTTACAGGTTCAACAATGAGTTAAGGTTTCGTATAGGGGAACACTATTAAAAAATATTAACCGATTGACTTCAAAATTGGTGAGAAAACTTGAACCCAAAAATAAATAGAAACGTGTTTTTCATTTTTTGTTTGAATCGAAATCTGACAAGATCAACGATGTGTTAAAAGTTTGTATGGAGAAAGAAGTTTTAATAGTTTCTTTTTTACTAAAAACTTGGTGAAAGTGTTTCAAATAATGAATAAATCGGTACGTGTTTTTCTTTTTTTGTTTGCAAAATCGTAACTGACAGGATCAACCATGGGTTAGAGTTTGTATGTTTGATGGGTTAAGAGTTTGCATGGCGGAAACATGATTTAACCGATTTATTTTTTTTACTTCAAATATGGTAAAAGCACTTCAAGTGAGAAATAATTAGGCAAGTATTTTTTCATAAAATTCTGCCGGGGTCAAATAACACCCCGTTAGTGACTTATATGAAGCTTAAAAATTTGTATTTTAATACTTTATCCTTCACTACTTCAACCACACGTAGACGAAACGGCGAAGCGCTTTGCTAAGGACTCAATAAATTCTATGCGAGACCTTGCCAGTATAACCTAACCTAACCTAATGCTTTATTTTTGGTTAAAAGTAAAATCTCGGTACAACCAACCCAGGTACCTACAGCCCATAATGTCCATTGAGAAGTTTATAAAAAGGTAAAAGGGGGAGCGAGGAATTGTCCAATGAAATTTTTGCTGCACTAAAAACTTAAAACAAAAATCGGGTGTACTTAGTACCTATAACAACAAATAAAAAAATGAAAAAATTATTGAAATAACTAATTTCACAACATTGCAATCTGGTCCTTCATTTATGAATTCCTGTTTTTTGTTTTATATTCGTCTTTAAAACGCTGGTCGACTGATTTATATCAACAAATGTAGGATTATTAAACAAATTTCCACAAAATTCCTACAAGAATATTGACATATATAAAATTAAATAAATCAAAGCAAAACACCGACATTATTCCAAGATATAGAACAAATTTGAGTTGAAACTTGACTCAGCTGCTTCGCTCGTTTCATTCATTACTCACATGACCGAATTGCCATCGACGACACACAGTCAGTCGAATTGACGCAAGTGCAACAACAGCCATCGATATTGACAACTTCATTAAATGACATTTAAATGACAAGCACAATGCGCTGTACGCCAAATCGATTTTAGACCATATTTACTCTTCTATAAAGGTTAGCAAAACAACAATGCGTAATAACTATGTATGTGTGTGATGTGCTGAACTAAAAGCCTGCAACAACAACAGCGACAACATCTTCTTGCATAAACAAGCAAAGCAAAACAAAATCAACTAGCAACAACAAAGACAGTGCGTAGTAACCCAAATGAACTGGAAAGAAATCTTAATAGAATTAGCAGATTTTTTTCGTTTTCGAAAAGGGGGAAAGAAGCGCAGCCATTTGAACATAGACAAGTCATCTTTTTTGTTAAACTTTTTTTAATCGGTGCATGCAGTTTTTGTTTGATGTAATAAAATGCAAACAAATATGCAGATACACAACATTATTTCAGTACAAAAACAATAGTGATCTTTTTGGGTAGATGAACTTTAAAATCGGAGCAGACTATGACTTAAAGCGGGATGCATTTAAATACAAATAAAGGGGAATCAAAATATGAAATAAGTACGAAGTGACTTCATAATGCCAACAAGTAAAAGAGTTTTTTGAACACATCCAATTTTGGGCCAGAAATGGTTTTGCCTGATGTAGCTTGCAGTTAGTCCTGACCAATGGACAAATTCTGGTCTATTCTTTAAATAGAGGACAAATTCTACATTCGACACATTCTAGTCTACAGAATAGCTTTGGTCCTATTTGTGAGACTATTTCGCTAAGCTGTCCAAATGTTAATTGGTAGCATGTTCCTTGTGCTCTGGTCTCCAGTCCAACTCCGAGTTCATTAAACAGATTGCGCTAAGTTATGACTAGTATTGACTAACGATTAATTATGGCTCCTAAAGTTTGCTATAAATTAAGTATGTAATGCTTATGTAGCAATGTATAAAGTATGAAAGTAAAAAGTATAAAATTTTTATAAAATTTCCTTATAAATCTGGTGAATTTCTACAAATTTAAAGGTACCACTTGAAGGCTTAAAGCAGGAAAAATATGTACTAACATAAGTTCCAACATAAGCAGAGGTCATCAGACTTGTTTCTATTATATTTTCTCTATTACGTTTTGCATTACCTACTGGCTTTGCCATTCCATTCGTATAGATATTTTTAAACAATATACATATTTTTTTAACAAAGCTTAAATGTTTAAAATTAAATAAAGAACTAAAATAAAATCAAATCAAATAAAATAAAATAAAATACGATACAATACAATACAATACAATACAATACAATACAATACAGTACAATACAATGCAATAATTAAATAATTTAATACAATTAAATAAAATAAAATAAAATAAAATAAAATAAAATAAATTAAAATAAAATAAAACAAAATAAAACAAAATAAAATAAAATAAAATACAATAAAATACAATAAATACAATAATATGAAATAAAATAAAATAAAATAAAATAAAATAAAATAAAATAAAATAAAATAAAATAAAATAAAACAAAATAAAACAAAATAAAATAAAATACAATAAAATACAATAAATACAATAATATGAAATAAAATAAAATAAAATAAAATAAAATAAAATAAAATAAAATAAAATAAAATAAAATAAAATAAAATAAAACAAAATAAAATAAAATACAATAAAATACAATAAAATACAATAAATACAATAATATAAAATAAAATAAAATTAACTCAAATCAAATAAAACAAAATCAAATAAAATCAAATAAACTCAAATAAAATCAAATACTATAAAATAAAATCAAATAAAATCAAGTCAAATAAAATCAAATAAAAGAAAGTAGCATAAAGTAAAACAAAATAAAATTAAAAAAATATAAAATAAAATAAATAAAGTCAAATAAATAAATAAATTGTTCATTTTCATAGACCAGAGAATTCAGAAAACCCCAAAGAAAAAATCGCACGATGTTAAATCGTGCAATCTTGATGGCCAGTTGACATCGGAACTTCCGCAGACGATTCCATCTAAAAATGTTTGCTGCAATACATTTTGATTAGCACAATAATATACACAAAGGAAATCGTATAATTTATGCGATTTTTAAACCCATGTAGCTGTTAACAGTTAAAGGGGCTGAAAGTGGTGATACCATCTCAGACAAAATAATTATACATTTCATAGAATGCAGTAAATTATGACATTTTATTATAACGAACCACATGTGTGTGTGTGTGTGCAAGTTTATACTGAAATATGACATTAAAAACGTCCACATAATTTATGTTTTCACTTTCAATAAAACTCAGCGCAAAGTCATGCACTCTCTCTTTTTTTCTACTATTTAGTATATGTTGCTGATCGTCGATTTATTATAATTTATGATGCTCAGTTCCAGTCAAAATCAACTGAAATTACTATAAAAATACTCAACATCATCAACACCTCAACGCCCACCGCCCAAAATTCAACATAAATGCGTGAGGAGCGCAAAAGTTTTGACACTTGGCACATTAACGACAAACGAGTTGCTGTTCTATGCATTATGCTTTCTGGTAAAAAAGAACCACAACAACAACAACAACGACAACAACTGTAAGCAGTCAGTCATATGCCAGATGGCAGCAAGAACTTTTATGACTTGTATAAACACCTACGGCAGTTTGAGGGAGTGAGCCACCCAAAAGACAACGCACACATTTACACACACACACACACACTAGTCGCATTTTTGTTTGTTTTTGTGGGCAGTTTTTAATGGTCTCACGCCATTTAATGGCGGCCCAACATGTTAAATCACGAATATTTAATTTTGCAGCTAATAAATTCGTTTGTGTTGCGTGTGAAGAATGTTGCAAGCGTTTGTCTTCATGTGTGCGGTCTCGCCGCCACAAAAATTATCCTCGGATTGAGTGAATTTGTCAGCGTTTAGCGTGAATTGGTCTATTAAATTTATTGCCAAGATTTTAGTTCATTAAGTGGTGGGCGTAAGTTTGTTTACATCGAGCAAAGTTAGATTGAAGGGAGCAGAATAAAATAACAAATTTGTAGTGGATTTGTTTTACAATGTAAATCATAATTTATAACATTCTATAGTAGTCCTAATTCTGAAAGAGATCTGTTTGATTTAAACATTGTCTTCTTGATTATGAAGTCAAAACAAAAATCTTTTGCAAAGAGGTTTAAAGAAAATTAATTATGGTTTTTTGAAAATTTTCTGTAGTGAGTGATGAATCATTAAAAAGGAATCATTATATGTTTATGACTTACGTGAGATAAAATATTAAACATTTTCAGTCACCACATTCGCTTACATTAGAGTCTTTTTATTTTAATAAAAATGCTTAGCATACAGAAATTTGCGTTAACTAACTTAAAGCTAAATATTGAAACAATTGATACAATTTACGATAGGATAGAAAACTTAATGCATAAGACCGTAGCTTATCAGGCAGATTTGTGTCAGCGGCTAGCAATTTGCCCAATGCCAGCGCATAGTTCTAGTAATATCTTAATGGAAGTTTTGCGCGCTAAATCTTAGCTTAAACCCTAATTAAATTGTGCGCGAAACATATATCGTAGCGTTTGTGTTTCACTAAATAATTAGAAGCCTTAAGTATTGTAATCGTATGTGTAAGGCTATACTTCACAGAGACTATTGTAATTGCCAGTGGAATTGTGGTGATATCCGAAGAAGAAGTCAAGGTCAATGAACAGTTGGAAAACCTTGTCGAATCACACATTATTGTGAGTTTTCATGTTTAGCAACATCTGTGTGAGTTTTTAGAATAGAATAGAATTTAGAATAGTCGAGTCGGCTTAGCTGCAAGTCGATTCTTCCAGCTTTTTAGTGGCAGCTAACCGGTATTTCAGTTAAGCAAACTGCGGTTGAGTGAAATTTCTTTCAATTAAGTGTACTTCGAAAGAGTGAAAAGAAAATGTATTCTATTTCCGAAATTTTCTATTCTCTTTTCTTTGCAATTTCCAACTAACAAAATCAGTTGATTCACCTTTCAGGTATGTAATAATATGGCCAAATAATAGCAGAACAGTAGTCTCAAATTTAAAAATGTTTTCACTTAGGCGGAGTGCAAATAGTGTAAATTTATGTTTTGGGTCCAAAATATTCTCTCACTTGATCGAATTTTTCAGTTATGCGTAGTTTCAGGAACTAATTTCCCGAAAAAAATTCCAAATAAAAATGGGACCTGGACTTTCTGTTTCTATGTCAGGATGTTTCAGTTAAGCGACTTGCAGCTAAGCCGTTTCGACTGTAGCTTACATTACAGTGCCGGACTGAAAAAACGCACCACAGGCACCAGAGCTCAACTCCAAACTGCCATCCTAAAAGTATGCTTACGAATCTATGAATATTTGCAGCAGTGATGTGTTAAATGTGGCCAGTGTTGGGCAGAGGTTGTAGTTGATTAACCCTTTCGCTAAAGGTTTTTATTGGGAAAGTTATTTATTTATGTATATATTTATTTATATATTTATTTATATATTTATTTATTTTTTAATGAAATGTATAACCTATTCAGACAGCCAGCTGAATTGCGCCATTAAGATATTTTCTCAACTTATCCTCAATTTAGTTCTAAATTGAACTCAATTTGTCTAATTAAACAAATAAATAAATTTTTTAAAAATCTCAATTTAGCTAATTGCAATTAACGCTTAATTGACCATAAATTGAGCTCGATTCGCCATGCAACCCTGAGTTCTACTGTTATCCATAAACAAATTCATTTACAATCGATCGTACCAAAACGAATTTAAGAAACTGACAAAAGTATTTGCTACCATTCGTTTGCTTTTGCTTCGTTTAATTTAATTGTGCATCCGTAGGGATGTTGAATAAATATTGCTAGATGTTTAACCCATTTTCGGCCACTGGTCGATTTTTCGACCAGCCACTTTGAAGGAGAGTAGCTCTGCACTTAGACATTATATCTTTGAATTTTTGATGCAGAAAATAGCTTTGGTCTTTTGGTAACCCTTCGAAATAATAATTTTTTTTAAAAACGATAAATTTAGAGATGTTGGCGAAGGCACGAAAAAAGCATTTTTTTTAGTCATATTTTGAATATTCTGAAAAATATATAACCTTTTCAAATTATTGATTATTTATGAAGCCTAAAGACCAAATTACCACAATCAATTGATATCCATAAGATTATGAAAATATTTGTACCTCTCAGCACCGCGTACTTTTCAGTAGTCGAAAAATCGACCATTGGCCAGAAGTCGTCATGTATGTACATATGTATATAAGCCAACAATTGTTTGTTTTCATGCTTGATTATTATTTGACTAAAACTATGTACATATATATTTGTTTTTATTTGAAATTGAATTTTTATTAATTTATAAAAAAAAATTTGTAAAAAAAAAACACAAAAAAAATCCAAAAATATTCTTGATTAAGGTCCTAAATGTAAGTCCTTAAAAGGAATTACAAAAATATTGGCTATTTCTGGTAGCGGCCGAAAATGGGTTAATAAATGTTTTAAAGAATGTTTTTTTATACATAAACAGAAAAAACCTTGCTTGCGTCAAAACAAAAACCTGTTCGTTAATATTTTCGATAACAGCTAATTTGAGGTGTGTGAACAGCAAAAGCCATAAACTCAATTAAGAACTAAATTGCCTCAATTTAGTTGGTTGCCTGAACAGGTCATAATTCGATTTTAGCTTCTTCATTCGTTTCTCCACTAACTTTAGCTAACATTATTTAAAAAATGTGTCTAAATTGAAGTTACAAATTTAACTTAAACATTTAACTTATTTTTTCGGCTTCTTTTTTCTTTACTATGTAATGAAATAAAATTCAAACAAGTGTATAATTATGTTTTTTAATCTTAAACATTCGGTATATTAATTTCATATTTTTCTTAAGATTTCAAACTATTCTAAGGTTAAAATAAAAAATATATTTCTGAAATCGTAGAGAGTTCAGGCGTTCACAAAATACAAAACAACAACAACAAAAAATAGCGAAAGGGTCAAGAACTATAACTAATGTGCATTATTTTAATGATTTATGCTATAAAAAGATATTCAATTAAAAGATTTTAGCTTACACTGTCAAACAAATGTTGCTAAAGAAATAAATATTGATTTAAGTCGAGCGAATTGCATTAATATTTGCATTGTTTGCTTACTTAACATACTGAAAATTACATCTTTAATGAAGTCTATAATTATTTTACTATTTTCCTCATATAAATTAAACTCCAACCAACAGTTTGTCCAATAAACACAAAAACTATTCAAATAAATAACATAAACTCTAATTGAATAACTGAACATTGCTAACTAATGCTAACGAATTGATTACTACGTCGTTCTTGAATTATTTCATTCGATTGCAACTTTAGTCCACTACACCGACGACTCGTAGATGACAATTTGCAGCACTTTGGGCTTGTTGCTCTGCGCCTCCTTCACCTCCTTCAATATGGCATTGGTGATGGCCTCCAAGGCGGCAATGTCCGGATTGGCGTTCTTCTTCGACGTGTTCCATTTGGGCATTGAAACCTGCGCGAATAAAACACACACACGCACACAACACATTAGCGAGTTCGCAGCAAGTGTTCAGTCGCTCTGACTGGTTAGACTTATCGTCTCGGTGTATGTACTAACTATGTAGCTTTCGAGTGTAATAATTATTACGAAAATATGGCAAAAACTGTGTGCCCAAACTAAACGAACAATCAAAACTAATGACTTGGAAGAAATCGCATGCTCGAGCAGCGAAGTGTGCGAAGGCGTTGATTGGTATGGCGATAGTTGTGAGCGGGCGGCAATGTGTGGCCTGTTGTAACTAGTAATGCTTGATGGGTAAACTGTACAAGTATGTATGTATGTATGTAGGCACTAAATATGTACATATGTATGTATGCATATCTTACGCGCATGAGATTCGTTAACTTTACGTCGTCTACCGCACGCTACGAGGCAGTTCATGTACAACAAAACGAGGAAAAGAAAATTGGTCAAAGGTCAAAAGTTGACGTTGAAAAGTTAAATTATAGAAAGTGGAAATCATAATTCTAAATACAAAATTTAAATTTCTTCCTGGAGGATATTTTGTTGTTGTCAAATTATACAAAACAAATTTACCACAAGTTCACACTGTCAGCAAACGCGTATCACTCATACGCCACGTTGTATTCGAATCATTTATAATTTAGATCAATGAATTTTGAAATTCTATTTTGTTTTTCACACTATTGAAAAGTTTTAAAAAGTTTGCATTTCTCGCTTTCGGCCAAATTAGTTGATTTTTTGTTCGCTTTTGCCAATTTTTAGGAGAGAGAGAAATTGAAACTTTTGTTTAATTGTTTACATACCGTTAATACTTTCTGCAGCGCTGTATAATCCAGGCCAGTGCCAGCAGTCTCGCCCAGCCGTCGCAGAGTCTCCGCCATGGGACCGGAAAGTTCCTGTTGCAACAACCACAATAAAATCAATAAACAACAAAGCAACAACACTGAGTGAGTTTTATGCAGAACTTTTGCAATTAAATTAAACAGCCAACGCAAACTGCAATAATTCACGGCCAGCGCATTTGCTTAGCCAAGTTGCAGCGGCCGACTTACTTACTTGCAGCTTCGCCCAACTGGTGGCATACTGACGCCGCACCAGCTCGATTATGGTCGAAGTCAGCGCCAAACCAATCAGAATGTACAGAGTGCAGAGCAGCATGTAATTGGGTTTCTCTGGAAGCAAAAGAAGACAGCCGACATTAGTCCTGATTGAGCCGCGCTGACAAGTGACCCGGCGTGCACATACTCGGCACCAGATCGCCAAAACCAATCGTGGTCATGGTTATGAAGCAGAAGTAGAAGCCATCGAAAAACGTCCAGTCGTCCTCCCACAGCAGCAGCAGTCCGGCGCCGGCAGCCAGATAGACGCCCAGAAAGCAAACTGCCAAAACCGCATAGAACCACGTCTTGCCAATGAAATTCGTAAATTTCGGTTTCTCTAAGCGAGTACAAAGCAAAATCACAAAACCATTAAAATGGCTGAAACGCATTTTCGGCTGCAGAACGCTGCACACTCACTCGGCATGTGTTTCCCGAACACGGACACCGCTGACGCAAAGAGGCGACCCCAGTCCGCTATGACCGTCAGCGTGAACGGAATGCCTATGAGGGCGAAGCACATGCAGAAGGCACGTCCACCCGTTGTCACAGGCACAATGTTACCATAACCTACATTCGCCAAACAAACAGACAAACAAACCAACCAACGAGAAATGTAAAAAGCAAATAGTTGTAGTAGTTAGTTTGCCACTCTCTCGTCACTACGACTTAACGAGTGCTACAGTTAATGTTTATTTTGTTGCTGTGTAATGTTCATGCTGCATGCACTCACCTATTGTTGTTAACACAGTCGATGAGAAGAACACAGCTTGTAGTATGCTCCAGCGCTCGTAGGGCTCTGGAAAGTCTTTATCGGCCTGGATGAGAAGGCCCCCTTCGGCAGCCTCTTGCACGGCCTATTTAAGAAACAAACATTTGAGCAGGAAATCAAACAGTTAGTTTAGTTAGTGGATACAAGCTAAAGTGGGGAATTTTAAACAGAAATGACACCGTGCGACAGCATTTTTCACACCGGGAAAAATCCATATGTGCGTGAAACTAGAGACCAAATATAGTAATACGGCGTACTCAGTTTTTCATTTCTACATCCTTTGTCCTTTTAAAAGGACTTCAAAATTTTAAAGGGGGTAAAAAATAAAAAAAATATTCAAAATACTGTAGGTAGGTTAGAATATGGCTGTAGGTATATGAAATGAAAGAGGAAAGGCTCAAGAACTTAAATAAAATTAATTTTTTTATCTATTTGTAAAAAAGGATAAGAAAAAGGTCCTTTGAAAATTTTAATCCTCTATATCCTTGAAAATTTACATAGAATTTTCTTGGAAAGTAACTATGTTTAAACCCCGAATCTCCCTGATCACGTGTAAAAATTGCATTACTCTAACTTTATTGGTTCGAAAGTTATTAAAAAAAAGGCGGAAGCTGGAATTCTTATTTATTTCAGTATCAGTATTTTAAATAACAAATAGATACAAAATTAATGAAGCGAGAATAATGAAATTTTGACACGTGATCAAGGAGATTTCGGGTTTTTAACATACTTACTTCTCAAGCAAATTCTATATACATTTTCAAGGATATAAAGGATTAAAATTTTCAAAGGACCTTTTTCATATCCTTTTTTTACAAATAGATAAAAAGTCAGTTTTATTTAAATTCTTGAGCCTTTCCTCTTTCATTTGATATACATATCGCCATATTCTAACGAGGTTAAGTATTTTTTTTATTTTGTATCCCCTTAAAAATGTTGAAGTCCTTTTAAAAGGACAAAGAATGTAGAAATGAAAAACTGATTACGCAGTATTACTATGTTTGGTCTCTAGTTTCACGCCCATATGAATTTTTTCCGGTGTGAAAAATTTTTTTAATTTTTGTCGCACGGTGTTATTATACAAGTTGTAGTAAAAGCAGAGTCCTTAGTGTTTCAACAGATGGCTTAGGTAATCTGCATCTCGCGTTGTATCAGTGCCAACGGGTTACGATGCAATGGTGTTAGAAAGATTTCAATTTCGTACTGAAAAAAACTTTTCAAATAGTTTTGCTATTAACTGACTCAGTTTTGTCTGAGCGCATTTAAAAAATGGACACCAGCAAAGAGAAAATACGCCATGTTTTACAGTGTTTCTTCGATAAAAGCGAAAACGCAAGCCAGATAGCAGAAAATGTGAATAGTATTTTTATGGTCCTGGGGGTTTGCGTAAACTTTGGAGCCCAATACTATTTGGAACCATATTTTTCATCAGCAGTTTTTATATTTCGAAAGTTTGAACCACCCCCGCCCCTCCATCCGCTGGATACAAAACGAAATTGAGTTAAAGCAAAAGAAAACCCTCGGGAAACGAATTTCCATCTACGAATCACTACAGAGTCCACCCACACTCATCTGAAGTGAATGGTGACTGAAAATGAATCACTTACGACCACTTGAAGCAAAAACAATTACAGCGGCCAAGCCAGGACTTACAGTAAGGCAGTGTTGCCAGATCAGGAGATTTACTCTTAGATTTAGGAGATTCTTGGCCTTTTAGGAGAATTTTTAGGTGGGAGAATTGTTTAGGAGAAAGTTTAGGAGATTTACATTTTATGTTAGGGTTTTTTTCGGATCCTTAGTGGATTTTCGGGAGATTTTCGGATTTCGGATTTTCGGCAACAAAACTTAATTTGCCAAATATTTTAATAGTCAAAGCACTTTATTGTGTTTAATATTTTTAAGATTACAAAATGCAAGCTCGTATCTATCTCGTTCTCACTCATTGCTTTCACAATACTTCAAAGAATATAATTTATACAATAAATAAAAGAAGTTTACAAAAGCGAATTTTATACCGATCTTATTTTTTATATGTTTCTTTGTGTTAAGTTCATGTTAAGCTGAAGCTGAATAAATAAAGATGTTGCAATAAAAAAAATATATATTTTTATGAATATATAAATATATTTGTATTTTTCTATGAGAAGTTGATTTCCTTAGTTTATAATGACGAAAATTATACAAACAATTTTTAGGAGATTTTTTAAATTTTTGGAAGGAAATTTCAGTTTTTTTTTTAAGATTTAGGAAAAAGTCATTTCAGGTATGTGGCAACACTGCAGTAAGGTTTTGTTGTGCGTTTGATGGGATTATCAGAGAATCATCTACTGTGAGCTGCTCTCTTACAGCCAAACTTTTAAATTGGATCTGTACTGCCCACAATTGGACCCTCTGAACGAACCCATTGCACAGAAACACACATCGATAGTCAATCGCCAGAAGCTCCGAGAGTTTTTTCAAGGGGATCTTATGGATCCATCTTACATTCCGGACCTAGGACCAAGTGGTTACCATCTGTTTCTGGCTATGGCGAATAATTTGCTGGTAAAAAAATTAGTTTTAAATGACACTTGTGGCATTTGACAGTCTCAGTTTTCCGCCAACAGGGACGAAGGTTTGTATGAGAGAGGCACAATGGAAATACCATCGAAATAGCAACAAGTTAACAAACAAAATGGTGCATATTTGACCTTAATCGGATTATACTAACTAAAAGCCTTATGGATTCATGTTTCAATTCTCTGAAAATACCCAAATGTGGGTTTATTAAAATGACACCCTGTGATTCCTTCGCCATTTCTTCGATTTTTAATCGAAGGCATTTTCAATCCGATTTCGATTAGTGCTAAGAGCGATCGGAACTTAATTCGGGTCTCGATTTACACTAAAAACATGGGACAGATTTGTGACACATAATGCGTCAAAAAGACCTCCGCCACGGGGAGTTTTTAAGCATTAGTAACATTCTCAAAATAGGAATTTTTGTTATAAAGGACACAGTGAGGACTTAGGCCCAATTTCTCAGTGCTTGGTTACCTTTAACTTTTTAACCTTTAAAAAATTCGGGGCTCTTTAATTTTCCATAAAAATTCAAACGAAAAATAGTTTATTAATCTGTTTTGTTCTGATTTCAATAGCGTCAAAACAATGCTGGAAATAATATGCAAGCATTGTTACCTTGTTACATTGTTGTTTAAGCAGTGCTGCCAGACATAATTTTTAAATCAGCTGCTCAAAAAACCAGCCACTGTGAAAGCCAAAACTATTTAATCAATGGTTAACCCAGTGTTGCCAGATTAGGGGTTTTCCCAATAGATTTGAGGCTTATTTGTAAATATTTTAGGGGGAATATTTAGGAGGGAAATATTTTACAGACATTTTTAATTTACGCTTTTTAAACTATCTGTGGCCAACCAGGTTGCATTTTTGTTACATCAACACCATGTTCAGATATGGCTATTGGGTCTTTTTTTAATTTCATGTACCAAATAAAATTAGCAATTTTCATGAAATATTAATTTTATGTGTGCATTATAAATTTGGGGGGAAATTTTAGCTTTAAGGGGGAAATGGACTTCATTTTAGGGGGATTGCTTGAAATCCATCCGGCAACACTGGTTTAAACATCAGTTCTTGATTAAAGTGGATTCTTGATTAAAAGTTGGTTAACCAACCACTGTGAAACTGAGCTTTAATGGCCAATAAAAAGCTATAGCGAAAGGATTAATGTAATAGTTTGAGGTCAGAGTGAACAAATTCGGCATTAAGCTAACACTTACAATACTTTAAACCTTGAACCACTAAACTTGTTTGTAAAATACTAATAACTACATTATATATGGTATGATTTTCTAATTTTCCATTATCAATTTTTTTTTTTTTTTTTTTTTTTCGGCCTCGATAGCTCAGCGGGTAGCGCGCTGGCTTCTCATACCGAGCGCCCCGGGTTCGATTCCTGGCTAGGGCTGGAAAAAACACTCATCTACTTCTGTCGCTATCCACATGAAGGGAATGAGAATTACAAGAATCGCACAAGTGCGCTCTTGGCAGGCAATGGCAAAACCTCCAAGTGTGAAAGAAAAAACTGCCCATCGCCGTTCGGATTCGGCGTTAAACTGTAGGTCCCCTCCCCTCCCTTTCCCCATCCGTTTGAAATGTGTGTTGTATCACATGTTGAAAAAAAACAGTGTTGCATACGCATTTCAAACGGGTGGATTCTGTGGTATCACAACGGGCCCGTTAAGAGGCCTAAGTGTGTCTCATACAGAGGCAGCCACTTCAACCTAACCTAACCTATTATCAATTTTTAGTCGTCAATCAAGCTTCAATAAAACCATTCCATCTCACTCAAGTCGACATTGTGTAACCCCTAACAAAATTACATTATGGCGTTTCATGTTCCTCGTACACATTTTCCCACTTTAAATTGCTGCGACCAATCAACTTGCCAATGGCTTATAGGGCAATACGGCGCACAGCTACCGACGAGTCATCAGTTTAATTGAGCAGAAATTAAAAGCCAAACAGGCAGCGACAGACGCCAACAGGCGACTGCCACAAGGATGCCGACTGGCGTTGGGCACGCAGCTGTAAATTTGCAATTTCCTGCGCGCTGCCAAACGACCGACATCAATTTCATACAACATAGAGTGTCGTATAACAAAATAAACAAACAATATAAATAATTATTAAGCAGCGTCACTGCCAGCACTCGATGTGTGGTGTTCGCTTGTTCAAGTCTTGTCGAGCGTGTTGATAATTTTGGGGCGCATTGCCCCAATTGAAACTTATCAAATATTGTCAACAGCTGTTGCGTCTATTTAATATGTAATTGTTGTTGTTTTTACTTTTTCTGTTTTCACACACCATAAAGCTGTGTTTAGTTATTTGTCATTCAACGTTCAAGTTTTAAGCGTCAAATTTAGTTGTAGTGTCCGCAGCGTTGGTGGTGTAATGGTGAGCATAGTTGCCTTCCAAGCAGTTGATCCGGGTTCGATTCCCGGCCGACGCACATTATTTTTTCAACTACTACAATGAGTGTAATGTGTGTTGTTGTACCACTACAACTGCTACCAAAGGACTAAAGATTTTGAATGCTAGTGGAAATGTATTTGATTGGCTTCAGTGTCACTCACCGCCTCATATTTTGCCAATTCGAATGACAGCAAATGATCCAAATTATTCACATCTGTATTATTTAATATGGCATTGATGAATTTGTCACGTTGTGTCTTTACCACACTTTTCAAATACGTTAGACGTTCCACTTCCGCTGGTCGTTCCAATTGTCGAAATATCTGTAAAGTAAAAGCAGAGCGTAGTTGATATTATTAGTCATTAATAGATGGTTGTATCCAAGAATGATAAAATAAAGATTACGACATCCGGCTGATGCCGTCACTGGTGAAAAATTATAAGGTGACCATTTCAGACTATATTACTTTATTTTTATTATTCGTGCGTATAGTCTTTTTTAAGACGGAAAACACGTTTATATACATACATATTTTTTGACAGTTTAATTAATTTCTGCCAATTCTGCAATGACTTGTACAGAATTTTACTAAAACAAAGTTTTGCTTCTCTTTGTATTTTTCCTCATCTTGAAAAATAAATATAAATAAAATTTGAATACTATGTCAATTGGGCACCTTAAAATTATTTTCATTCGTTATGAAAGATTTGATTGGCCAACGGCATTTTTTGAATTTTGTTACATTTTAACGCGAAAATTTTACCAAAACGGTGTGGAATCTTTGGAATAATAATATACAAAATACAAAATTTTACGTTTTCGTGAAAACAGTTGTACAATGCAACAATTGTAATGAGTTTTTGATAAAAAACAAAACGTAAACAATGAAGTGTGCAGTGGGCCAATGTCGGCGAAATAATATTGTACAAAAAAAACATGTAAGTAATTTGTGAATTTAAATATTTCTGATTGTTGTGCCATGTGTTGCGTTGTTAATATTTAATACGACTTTTACAAATTTTGTGTAAGCTGCAGATCCACACGCAATGCATTATTTGAGGTTATTTGAGAAGCATTTTGGGTACATTTGTGGACAAGACAGTACCATTTTCATTACTGAAAGAATTTGACGAGAAGGGCGATTTTCTTTCAAGTTAAAATTGGAATCATATACAGAAAACCTGATCGGTTTTAATTAAAAAAAATAATATTGTTATATTGATTAAACAATTAAAATAAGCATTGATATAAAATATTAAAAAAAGTATTTTTAATAAAATATATACATATATTTACATTAAATAGCAAGAGAGAGGCCAAATCTGCCTTACCTCTAAATCGCTCTAAGCAATTGAGCAATTGATAAATAAGTACATATGTAAATATTAAATACAATGAAACGAAATAAATAATTTCATATGCATTCTCCTAAAATCTTTTTTTTTTGGGATATATTAATTTTGTAAAAGATCGTACTCGTCCCACTGCTCCTTGACAGTTTGAAACAATTCGAACTACGTCACTGGTGAAAACTTCAATTTTCCTGTCATTGATGTCGTAACCTTGTTTTCTATAAACCTTGGTTGTATCAATAGATCAAAATATCAATATGAAAGGGGATATACATACATTCAAGTTATAGGCTGCCTTTTATATTTTTTCAATAGGCTGGTCTAGCAATTTTTTTTTTAGAAAATCTTACATTTCCATTGGAAAGTTTGCCATTTTTTACAATAAACGTACTGGGAACATTTTGATGTTCAAGCGCTATTTGTATTGTTTACAGTGACTGGAAAAATTAATCTCGGTCTAAAAATGGATTTAACGCTTGAACATTTTCGAGCAATGGTTTTTTTACGATTTCCGAAGTGAATTATTTCAATAACAGTGTTTCGATCGGCTTCATTTGGCATTTGGAGATGAAGGTAACCCTCATTGCTGACTTCTCCAAGTGGTTTCTACGGTCCTTCACAGACCTTAGTATGGTTTTAGTGAAAATGGCTGCAAAGACGGCAGATAAATCAAAGTTGTCCGATAAAAGTCAGACCCCTCACTGCTGACTTCTCTAAGTAGCCTTCACGGTTCTTCATAGACTGCAGCATTGTTTCAGTAGAAATCACAACAATATCGTCTTACAAGTTCAAAAATAACAACAGATTGAGCGAAATTTAATAAAACTGATTGAAAAAATCACATTAAGTAATCTCTCGGTCTATTTGCATGAAAATCCTAAGCCAGCACGCACCAATTCGCCTCCATATGCCATAAAAAAAAAATTAACATTATCCAAGACTTTCCCATAGCGTACAACCAACTCATATGTAGACAGCAATAAAAAAATATTTGCTCCCACAACAATCGACCAAATGTTATTTAATTTGACTGATTGGCAGCATTGCATGACTCTAAAAATACTTCTGGCCAGTGTAAATAAATAAGGCGCGCAACTCTCTGTTCAAAGTACTTACGCCAGGCAATACTTACGTCTTCTGCGTAAGCAAATATTTACTTATGCCACTAAGAGGCAACATTTCTTGAAGAGATCATCACATCATAAATATTTATTTATTTTGCAATAAATTAAGCGAATTATTAATGGGCTTCAATAAAGTGCTCGTGTGTTGGTCTATGCGGCTAATACAAATACAAATACAATGCTGCAACGGCAAAGAAGAAGAAGAGTGAAACCAACAGCAGCATCAAGAGGAGTTAAGACGCATCACAATAACAACAACAACAATATGAACAGCTGTGGGCGTTTCATGAAGATCTTGTTGAAGATT
>OY764962.1:37625711-37706298 GCA_963668005.1 Melieria crassipennis | reverse complement strand
GGGACGTTCTCTAAAATTGTACGGGGCAGAATATACACCCCTTTCTAAATCTAATCTATTCTAAGTATATTTGTGAAATAATAGTGATGATGTCCATTCTTGAAAACACCAATTGCAAGATCTTTTAGATGGTCTGATCTATTTAATGTTGGCCTTGACAAAACCAACTATGCCAGAAATTCCCCTTTTTCCGAGAGTTCTAACTGAATTCAACATATTTTACAATTCCCTGGCCATTAGTTCTATTCTGTAATTGATTCTATCTATTCTATTCTACTATTCTATCCATTTTCGTTTCGTTTCGTTCTATGACTAAAAATTTATTTGTGAGATTCTCTCTGATTTCAATTATCTCTAAGTATATTTTTAATTATTTTCAACTTATATCGGCTATTTCCCCCTAGACTGTAGGTTTTTAGACTGATTTAATAATAGTAAATATTGAATTTTTAGAAATGTCCGACTAAAAGCCATTAAACTTAAATAATGCCTAAAAATTCCTTCCAAAACACAAATGAAACAAATTGTATATTCGTGTTCAGAACTCTAAAACGTAGTAGTTTTTAGTACCTTAGTGGTTTTGTTATTGAAGAAGGAAATTGGTCTTTAGATATTAACAAAATAAATGTTTGTTTCTACACAATACACAATTACAATTACAATTCACAATACACAATTCTTTCAGTGCCTCTTCGAAAGTCGATATTCAGTCCATATTAGTGTCCGACCGAAGGAGGAATTTCGGCCGAAGCCGAAGCAGAATATTTGACCGTGCCGGGGGCCGAATACTAATAAAAATTCTTTTAAGGAAACAAACTAATCACCAGGGAAAGGATTTTGTGGAAATTGGCTTTTTTTTTGTGCTAAATACAGCATTTCTGATTGAACATTAGTACGAATTAGGTCCTCCTGATTAGAAATATACCACTGTTATTTTGCCTTTTTTTGCCTTAAAAAGGCAGTTTGCCTTTCTCACCCATAAATGCCTTTTTTTAGTGCCTATTTTACCTATAAATGCCACAAAATGCCGTTTTCAAAATTTGTCGAGCGCCATTTTGTTTTTCTTTCGTTTGTAATATTTTCCTCCTTTTGTTTCGCAAAAATACCTTGAAACTAAAATAAAAGTGTCAATATTGCAATTTCGTTAACTTATCGATGTTTTTACATTGATTTGATCATTCCTAAGCCGTTATTTTTTGTTGTGCAGTGGAAAATTTAAAGAAAAAAACATGCCAAAATCAAAAAGTTCGGTTAGCGTAAAAATTGTATTTATTTTTTTGTGATACAAGTACGGCTTTTATGCTTTTATATGAGAAGTTAAAATATGAATTTAAAATATGTGCCAACATTTCAATTAAAATATCTTAGTTTTAGTTTTTAAACTATCTTTGAAAACCTTGATGTTCCTTTTCTTTTACAAAAAACGAGGTATAAATATTGTATGTTGTATACGTCAGATGAAATAAAATTATTAAAAAATGCATACCGTTTCCCCTTTTTTTTAGATTTTCTAGTATTTTTTTCTTATTTTTAAATGCCTGTTTTTGCCTTTTTAACAGTTTTTAATGCCGTATTTTGCCTTTTTATGCGGTTTTTAGTGCCTTTTTCTGCCTTTTTGGCAGTTTGTAGTGCCTTTCCGTGCCTTTTTTGCTATTTTATTTTGCCTTTTTTATAGGTTTTTAGGTCCTCAAAATCCGTTCCCTGCTAATCACATTTAGGGGTTCTTTATTCATTTCTTTGTTCCACTTAAGAATTAATTAAAAAACAGTCTGAGCCTTTCTAACAAAAACAACAAACAGTTGACATAAACCGCTGATTAGAGATCATTTTTATTAATCGCAATTTTGATGTTCTAAATATGGAGAAACCCCGATATTTGATCAAATACTTCGAAACAGAGCAAATTGACTTGTATTACAAGGCGAAAACCTTCGGCTAAAGTATTCGGCTATTTTGGCCGAAGCCGAAATAGAATATTTAAAAGATTTCAAAAGAAGATATTGACACTAGTCCATATATTCCTTACTTAGCTGCTGCCGCACTTCAATTCGCTTGAACAAATCTCTCGGATGTGCTTCAAACATTCACCCTCCCACCTTTTCTGCCCGCCGCCGTCATTCTTGGGCACACATTTCAGCTGCACTCACCGCAATTGGCATCGCCGTAACCGGTGGCAGCCCATCATCGAATTGTCGCCAGCCGACAGCGAAGCGGGAAAAACTGGCTAACCCGCTGACTGGTGTTCGGCACACCAGTCTGTCTGTGTGTCAGTGTGTCTTGTGGTTAGTTGGCAAAAATTTTCCTCTCCACGAAGAAATTGTAAACTGCAAGTTGCAGCTCCACACACGCTGCAAACGCGGCATTACGCAACTTCGATTACTTTTTATTTACTTTTCGCGAGTGTTTCTTGCCGCTTTCGCATTGCAATTTCTTGGACAAAGTAGCCAGCGCACTGGTTGGCTGCAATGTTGGCAGCCGCTTGCCTAAGGCATTGCATTGTGATGCATTATTTCACATTTGAATGGTCGCTTGAATGGCTGATTGTGGTTTGGCGTTTGGCCGCTTCACCTGTGGCACATTTGGTGCGCTGAGGAGATGGACGTGCTCGCGCCACTTTGGTGGAGTCGCTTCGGCGCTGTGACAATTTCGCACACCATTCAGCGGATTTGTGTGTGTGTTGGTGTTGGTTTCAAGTGATCAAATAGCGGTGAAATAGGCAGCCAGAAGCGATTGACATGTTCGTTCACTGCAACGCACAATGTCATTAACATATATTTTTATTGGCTAGTTTCTTGTGATGTTATTGTATCATATAAAATAATATTTGTAATTGCCTTGCTACAATAATTGACAATTGTGCAATGCACTGCGAGACGATTTTATGAACAAAAAACAATTCATTGTAGACTTATTGAATCATGGTCGCATAATAATCACTGCAGCAGTTCATATATCTTAGTTGATTTCGAACCACTCATTTCCAATTTGCTTTTAATAATCTAAATAATTGTTATTGTTAATCACACAATTTTGCAAACTATTTGAGATCAATGTACGATCTTCTTGAGATCGATTCGTTTTTATTCCGGGGGGATAGTTCTTTCTACTGGTGGGTAGAAGTGGCCACCCCGGAAGTAATGCTCACTTGGGACATAGAGGGCCAGTGTGAGTCAGACTCAGATCTGCTTACTCACAGAACCAGTTTACGAGTACTCAGATGGGACTCAGATATCCCAGAACCCTCACAGCATCAGTTTGAGC
Source organism: Melieria crassipennis (assembly GCA_963668005.1). NCBI lineage: Eukaryota > Metazoa > Arthropoda > Insecta > Diptera > Ulidiidae > Melieria > Melieria crassipennis. The sequence continues at coordinate 37,703,037 of OY764962.1, read as the reverse complement.
TTCTAACAAAGTTAAGTAAACTTTGAATAGTTTTATCTTCTATATCAGGTTGATTACCGAAAAAGAAAGAAAGAGATGAAGTAACGTTCTCTTTCCTCGTTCAAGCAACCTCTACAAAAATCATTAGAAAGCAGCGCCCACCTTTTGCGTGGCTACCTATGGAACAGTGACCCGTTAAAACACCAATCATGTATCTCAGTTAGTCTTCTAAGTGCGAGAAGTTCTGTAAAACTTTTTCAATTTGTAAAATTCTAAAGTAGTAAGCTAGCCTTGGTCCAACAACCCAATTCTACATCAACTACAGATTCAAGTCCAGTCTGTTTGCCTCGTTCCCTATACGATTTTTATAATTGCAAATGGCTTTCATTCATTAATTTACTCAAAGTCGCTCGCACAACCTGATTTACAGCGGTCAGTCAGCACGTTCTTGGCCCTCTGTGGCCTGTCTCGCTTCTACACATTGACTTGCACTCGTGCACACACAATGAGTCCACTTTACCCATTATGAAATGTTGCTGTGGTGCAGTTCAGGCCGTTACACTCGAAATACACATTTCGACATATCGTAAACATTGATGGTGACTTGTCCAATGTGGAGGAGAAATGTCGCTTGCGGCACATTGAAATCGTCACTTACGTTCGTATGGAAATTGTGCTATTTTTATTATTTTCACACAACAAAAGCATTGGTCCATGAATGGCCATTTACTTACTTACCGAGCAATATCTCCACCGTTGCCTCGCTCATGTAGTCGTGACAGTCGAACGTTTTGCCGCCCTCCGACTGCAGCTTACGCACCACATTGCGCGAGTTCTCGTTGAATAGATCAATGAAACTTTTCAGTACATTCAGATGGAATGTGGGTGCAATCAATTTGCGGTGAGCGCGCCATTTCGAACCTGCAGCATATGTGAAAAAAAAACACACATACAAGAAGTTAAAAAGGATACAAAATTAAAACCAAAACAAATGACATGCTTGACGGAAATAAATGGAAATACTGAAATAAAAAATTGATGGGCAAAAAAAGACAGATTCTAATCGAGTCATTTTAGTGTTAAACACCAAAGTGGCTCATACTATTTTCATTAAAAGTTATGTTTAAAATGTGACTTGTAGTCAATTTCAAAAATTGTAAATATAAAAATTGACGAAATACCTGGTGTAGTGAATTAATATGCCGACCAAGACCGACCCAAAAACACCCTACTGGCTTAATTTTCTTTTCATAAAATGCACTAAAATATGTTATAGGCGCAAGATTTAAAATAAACATTTTATTTTAATTTATTAAGTACCGCGGGATGTTGTTGTTCTTGTTGTTGTTGTTGTTGCCGTAATATGTTGAACATATTTCTCTCAAAGCCACACAACTGATCAAATTTGAAATGGTCGCCGAAATGCGGGCGTGTCGGAGATTCTTTGCATACGAGGAAAATATTTTATATCACCTCACCGTCCCCCCCTTCCCGCTCGCCGTCTCCTCCAGAGCGACTGACCAAACATCTTGCGCTCGACATACATACTTAGTCATTGTCGACCCACGCATGCCGCCCGCTGTTCGTTCACTTCGCCGTCTGTCGTCTGGGTAGCCGACGCTGAAAAGTGCCCGCATGCGACATTTTCCTCATTTCCCGCCGGCGCACAGTGGGGTAATATATAAGTAAAGTGCCGATTAATTCAAAAATGAAAAATCAAGATACAACTATGTTTTTAGTACCGGGTTAAAGGGGATAAAATTCTGCATCACTATGTGAAAGAGTTGTTGGAAAATAGTGTACCGTTTTCCCGCAAAGCACTCTGAAAGTTGACATTTATTTTCAGTTTTTGTGCGCACAGTGATAAACGTGTTTTTGTCGTCACTTCAAATCGATTTCTTTGTGTGAATTTTAAAAACTATTGAAAAATTAATGATGCAGCCTTCATGTTCAGGTATTTCAGCAATGCAGTGTATATTTTGCTTTGTAAAAAAATGTTTATAAGTATTTTATTTGGTTTTTTGTTTAAAAGCTTAATAATTGTCCAATTTTTGACCTTTTCATAGACATATAGTTGTGAGTCTTGTGAGGTCGAGCAAAACTGTTTTGATTAGCGTATAGCTTAGATATTTAAGTAACATTTTATGAAAAAAAAAGTTGCGCGAATGTTGCGCACTTTTCCAGCATTTCGATTTTTGTGTGCGAACTCATGGGCCAAATGGGCCATGTATGAGAACAAATAGACATGTGCAAAATAAATTTTTTTAAAATTGTTTATTTTTTAGATGAAAACAAGTAAGCAATAGGTTTTATTGTTGTTTTTATTGTTTTTTCAAAATGCAGAAATATCTGCATTCGATGTAGACTTGAATCAAAACATTCACACCATTTTATGGTTGTTTCTAGTGAACATCAAATCAAAATAGAAAATTTTCGCAGCTATGGATTAAAAACTGTAAAATATTTTTTACAATGCTATTCCTGGTAAAATATGCCCACAATTTTCCACACATAGTTTTTGTATCGACCGCAAATCATATCGCATGCTTTATTGCCAATCGCCCAACCTTCCGAAGAAGCACGGAATAACGATTTCAAGTGTTGGATGGAGAATTTTTTACGAAAGTGGACTCAAAAAATACCATTGAAAACATTTGTAATCGTTTTTTTTTTAATTCTGACCCTATTGTATCAAGTCTGGGAAAATTGCCACAAAAAAGTGCATCGTATGTATATTATGTCCAAAGTTGCTAACTATGGAGTTGATACTAATGAGGAATGATGATATTGGTGATGGTGAGGCTTATAATGTTGATGATGAAGATTATAATAATGATAATCATCATCATAATGTTGATATTGAATTGGCTGCAAGAGGTGGCGATGTAATGTTTCAATTAAACTGTTCAACTTAACTTTATTAGAATAGTGCAAGATTTCGCTTTTGAAACTATTTTAGTTTTTTACCGTTTTTAAAAAAAATTTCCACTGAAGTATACCCAAAAACATTTGTTTTTTACTTTCTAATGTTCGATTAACTAAACCTAATCGTTATTTCATATCTAAATAGCCTGGGTGAATTAATCGGCATTTTCGGCATCAATTACCCCACTGTGCGGCGATGCGATGCGCTCTTCCAATTCGTCGGCACAGCGCGCTTTATTTATTGGGTCATTATGCACGCTCGACTGTCAGACGGAGCAAATGCCAAGCTAATTGTTTAATTTATTCGACTTTATTTATTGTGCATGTCCGCGAAAAACAACAACAACAACCGAAATTTTCGAAAAACAAACATATGACTTTGTAAGAATATTTTCGCATTCAAAATTTCAATTTTGGTCGCAGAGCAGACATTGGCTTTTGCATTTTCAAATTCCTTTGCAATTTGCTTGCTTAATCCGTTGTACCTGAACTTATTAGCAGCCCATCGCCCAGCCAGGGTTTGAAGAATTTGTACTCCGATGACTTGTCAATGTAGACTTGACTGCTCAACAGTATCTCGACATCGCGCGGATCATAGATGAATATAACCAACTGCGGGCCAATCCACATTTTCGCGATATTCTCGAATGCGGCACTCTTACGAATGACCGTCTTGAAGACCGCTGCAAAGACAAGTCAATTGCAAATTAATTTAAAAAAAAAAAAACAGTAAATGTTATTTTCCGTTCAAGGATATTTTGTGTCCTTTGAAAAATAGCTAAACTGCAAGAGTTCACTTGTTTAGTTCACTGCACAGATAAAACCATAAATCACTACAACAACGACACCTACACGAAGCTGGTCCCAGCACGTCGAACAAATGTCCCACGATGGGCAAACCTTTGGGGCCGGGCAGGCGACTGGCCAGCTTGTACAAGTGACGCCTGGAGAGGCGCCAATACGTGAGCCACAGCACAACGGTGGGCAGCAGCAGAAAGTAGAAAATGCTGCTCGGCGAAATGAGGACGTGATCTTTAAGCACTTCCAGCGTCATCTCGGACGGTTTTTGTTATATTCTGTATTCGTATCGAAGGCAACAAACACTACAATTTCCTTTTTATAAGCACTATTTTAGTTTTTATGTATTCTGAGTCTCTGCGTCCTTGTCACAAACGCACAAATGCCATTCAACTATTCCGCACTGCAGTGTATGCAACGTTTGCTGTGCGAGCACTGCTCGTTTAGTCCATAGCGCGTTATCCGAAAATCCCACAAAATGCCAAATCCAAATGCACGCCGCACGCGTTCAACTGTTACGCTGGGCTGGCGTGCAACGCTCTTTTATAGCCTAGCAGGGAGGCGCTGGCCTACACGTCCGCATCGACATCGGCCACTGTGACCGGCCGTAATTGCTGCGACCACAACTTGTCTGAGCCGACGTTGCATTGCTTCATGAATATTTTTTCAAGTGCAGCGCACTGCAATTTCTCAAATGACTACTCTCGCTTTTCTATGCAAACGAGCGGCAACCAGCCGGCACGAGCTGCACTTCTTCTACGCGCTCTACGCAGCGCTCTCAGTCAGTTTCAGTTTTTCCAGCTGCGCTTCAAATCAATGCAGGCACAGCAGCTGTGGCTCCCTTTGGTCAGTGGAAAGTAAAAGTTGACTCTTTTCACAGTCAGTGGGCGCTCTTACAATCGCTCACCACTGCTGGTTGGTTATATTCAGCTTAAATATTCTATTCAGCCTATTCTCTGTTGAGCTGAATGAAACTATTCTGTTGTTCGCAATCAACTAAAAGTGTGGGGGTTAAGTTTCAGGAGAAAATTAGGCATTCCGTATAGAATTTTCAAATAATAAAAACATTTTCAAAATAATGCGAATTCGTCGTATTAATTCGTATTCATGAATAAATTTTAAAAACATAAATAACATTGCTGTGTAATAATGCAGTCACCATTGTTGCAAGTCAATGAAAACATTAATAAAACAAAGTAATAAAGTTAGGTTAGGTTAGGAAAGCCCAAAACTCCGCACTAAGAATTTTTTTTCCCTACCAAAATTGGTCCAAAATCAATCTCAGCCTACCAAAATAAATTTGTTAAACAAAAATTTACTTTCAAACACATAAACATAAATATATTATTTAATAACAAAAACAATTAAGGGGTAACATTAACAAAAACAATAACATTAACAACATAAGATTAACAAAATGTAAGGGTTTACACTTTCGAAAAATCGAATTTTTTTTTTCTTCTTATTGTTCTTATCTTATCTTATCTTATTGTTAAACATTTCAAGAATATATTCTCAAAATTTTAAGTCGATCGGAGAAAACTCTTGAAGTTATGGTCTATAGTTAGTCCCCTGTGCTTTAGTGCAGGTATACAGCTTATTCTTTTCTATTGTTTTGGTCTCAAAACTACTTTTTCAAAGTCCGTGTTCACTGTCATTTAAAAACTACTAAACCGATTCATTTGAAACTTGGTACACATTTTCTACATATAAAATACCTCCCCCCAACGTTTAGTCAAAATTTTTTTTTTACATTAAGGGGGTTTCCCACCCACAAAATGGCGGAATTTTTCGTGGAAAATAGCAGTTTACACTTTAGATGGCTACCAAAAATTTTTAAATGAAAAAAAAAAAGAATCGGAGAACGTTGGGGTGGAGGATTTGATAATACTTTGACTAAATTTTAATGGTTTTTGATTTCAGATCATTTCCGACCGAGATACAGTGAACACCGCAAATTGTATTTTTCAAAGACGTTCTGGCTCTGTCACCGGCTAGTTTTGTAATATTTCTGCATGAAAAAAATACAGAATATTGTTAAAAGTATGCTTAATAATGTACAAAAGGTTTAAATAAATTTGATCAAACCATACTTTAAAAAAAATGTATAAAAAAGTGTTTTTTTTTACGCTGAACCCCTTACCCCCCGCCCCCTTAAATTCAGTACAAAAACAACACAGTTAAGCATATTAAATATGCTGAAATTAAAAGTATTACATTACAATTAACATAAAATATATAAATACATATATCACTCTTTTGCGAATTCGCTTTTTGCTGACCAGACCAGATAGTACGCTTCACTCTTTTTAATTATTTCTTTACATAACATATTGTTATTTATTGTAGAAAATTTCAATTTTCCTTCTATGCTTTGTTTTTATAAGCGAAAGTTCGGGAAATGTACGTTCGGCAGCTGCAGAGCTGTGTGGAAGTGAAATCAAATTAAATACAAAATTTGCGAGATCAATAAAACAAAACTCGTTTAATCCATTTTTAATGATGCTAAAATCGCGCCAAAAATATTTATTTCCATGTCTCCTTTTAAACCAGTATTGCTTAATCTAAGTAAATTTCACTGCGTTATAAATTTATTTGGATCACAGTCCACTAATTTTTGAAATTTTGAAATCAAAGGAAGAAGAGTTAAAATTTCTTCAGAAAGGACTACAAGGTGCGTCCCAAAGTAAACAGGACTTTTGCAATAGGGACGTTTCTGGTGGCGCCATCTATGTGTGAGGACATGCGTTGGAAAGGTACATCTTTCATTCATATACTGTCTAAATTTCATGACATTTGGTCTAGTAGACGCCGAAATATCCCGCTCAATGTGACAGTATGTTTTTAACTTTGGTACGAGAATGTCGATCGAACAAAGAGCTAATATTAAGTTCTGTTTTAAACTTGGTAAAACTTTTACCGAAACGTTTAAATTGTTAAAGCAAGTTTATGGTGATGATTGTTTATCCCGTGGCCGTGTTAATGAGTGGTTGAATCGATTCAAGAATGGTCGTGAAGACTTGAATGACGACGAACACGTCGGCCAGTCGAAATTTGTGATTACTGACGATGCCATCAAAACTGTGCGTGATTTTATCAAAATGCAGCCAAAATCATCATTGGAATTGATGGAAATGGAATTGAACATCTCCAAAACATCAATTGATCGCATTTTAACCGAACATTTGGGTCTCCGTAAAGTGTGTTCTCGCTTCATTCCGCACACTTTAACCGACGACCAAAAAGCGCAGAGAATTGAGCACGCAAAAGACATCGTTCGGGAAGCCAGACGTGATCCAAATTTCTTGTTCAACATCGTAACCGGTGACGAAACGTGGTGCTTTCAATATGATCCCGAAACAAAGCGTCAAAGTGCCGAATGGAAGCACCCAGATGAGCCAAATCCGAAAAAAACCCGCCGTGAGAAGTCAAAAATCAAAACTCATCTCATTTGTTTCTACGATTCAAAGGGAATAATTCATCGAGAGTTTGTTCCACCGGGAAAAACAATTAACGCTTTGTTTTATGTTGAAGTTTTGAAGCGTTTGGTGCATCGCATTCGTCGTATTCGGCCAGAATATCGCGAGGAAGGAAGTTGGCGTTTATTGCATGATAATGCACCGGCTCACAGAGCCCTAGTTACGACCGATTATTTGACCAAAAATCGCATTTTTACCATCAATCATTCACCGTATTCGCCTGATATGGCTCCCTGTGACTTCTACTTATTCGGTCAGTTGCATTTGCCGATGAAAGGAAACCGTTATAAGGGCGTTGAGGACATCCAAAAGGCTTGTACCAACATTCTGAAGGCGATGCCGGCCGATGACCTAAAACACTCATTCCAAATGCTTTTGGACCGTGCAAAACGTTGTATCGAAGCAGAAGGAGAGTATTTTGAATAAATAAAAAGAATTATACAAAAATAATCATCCGTTTTCTTTATTTTATAAAAGTCCTGTTTACTTTGGGTTGCACCTTGTATATGTGGTGTTATAATCTCCAATAGCTTTAGATCTTCCCTGCAGAGATGTTTGAACTTTTGCATGTAAAATTGTTTCACAAGCTACAGAGTCATTTTAAAATCATTAAAAAATTAATAGAAAATTTATTAATGCAGTGTGTTGCCTACCGAAATTCCTTGAAAATTACAACAAACCAACCAACCTACCAAAGCCTTCATTTATGAAACGAAGCTACCAATTTTGATCCAATTGGACCAAAACGGCAACACTGATTGTAAGTGCCCTCTGTGAGTGCTAGAAGAATGCAACTTTATCATTTTGCCAGAAGTCTAAGTACTCGCATTATCCTCGTAAAACTAGTTTTGCTCCAAATTGAAAAGTGTAGAGGAAATATGAAGAGGATGCCACAGTTTTACTTTCGTAATCTCTATTATTCCCATTCCTCGTCTTCTTGATCGCAACAACTTTGCAAAGAGTTGGTTGGTTCCAGTGGCGATGTACCGACATCCAATTAGCGTGTAGGCGCCGTTTTGTTACCACTATTCCCGGTAGACTCTATAAGAGTCAAAAATCTCCCTGATCACGTGTCAAAATTTCTTTACTCTAACTTTATTGGTTCGAAAGTTATTAAAAAAAGAACGGCGCAAGCTGCAATTCTAATGAAGTACAAAAATTCTAATTTATTTATTTACCCAATTTTTACCCATTTTAGTAACTATGAAATCAATGAAGCGAGAATAAGGTGATCAAGGAGATTTTGTGTTTTAACATACATACTTACTTTTCAAGAAAATTCTTTATAAATTTTCAAGGATATAAAGGATTAAAATTTTCAAAAGACCTTTTTTATATCCTTTTTTACAAATAGAAAAAAAATAAATTGTATTTAAATTCTTAAGCCGTTGCTCTTTTATTTTATATACCTACATATCGCCATATTTTAACGATTTTCTATATTTTTTTATTTTTATCCCCTTCAAAATTTTGAAGTCCTGTTAAAAGGACAAAGGATGTAGAATTAAAAAATGGAGTACGCAGTATTACTATGTAATCTTGCAATCACTCCGATTAGTTTATAAGTCATCATAATACATGTAAGTAAGGTTAAATTATGCTTATTTGAATTGAATTTAAACTTTAGTATGAAGAAACGAAATTTAAGACTTATTAATTTCAAACTTATTGATAAAATTCGAAAACACACGACACGTAGTTTTTCGAAAATCAAAATTTATGGGTTCAACAATGAGTTAAGGTTGCGTATAGGGGAACACTGTGAAAAAATTATCGACCGATTAACTTAAAAATTGGTGAGCAAACTTGAAATCAAAAATAAATATACACATGTTTTTCATTTTTTGTTTTAATCGAAATCTGACAATATCAACGATGGTTTAAAAGTTTGTATGGAGAAAGAAGTTTTAATAGTTTCTTTTTTACTAAAAACTTGGTGAAAGTGTTTCAAATAATGAATAAATCGGTATGTGTTTTTCTTCTTTTTTTTTGCAAAATCGTAACTGACAGGATCAACCATGGGTTAGAGTTTGTATGTTTGATGGGTTAGGAGTTTATATGGCGGAAACATGATTTAACCGATGTATTTTTGTACTTCAAATATGGCAAAAGAACTTCAAGTGAGAAATAATTAAGCAAGTATTTTTTCATAAAATTCTGCCGGGGTCAAAAAAAGAATAAGGCCCCGTAAGTGACTTATATGAAGCTTAAAAAGCGGAGGAATTGTCCAATGAAATTTTTGCTGCACTAAAAACTTTAAACAAAATTCGGGTGTACTTAGTACCTATAAGAACATATAAAAAAATGATTCATTGAAAAATGATCGAAACAATTCCACAACATTGCAAGCTGGTCCTCCATTTATGAATTCCTGTTTTTTGTTTTATATTCGTCTTTAAAACGCTGGTCGACTGATTTATATCAACAAATGTAGGATTATTAAACAAATTTCCACAAAATTCCTACAAGAATATTGACATATAAAATTAAAGAAATCAAAGCAAAACACCGACATTATTACAAGATATTGAAACTTGACTCAGCTGCTTCGCTCGTTTCATTCATTACTCACATGACCGAATTGCCATCGACGACACACAGTCAGTCGAATTGACGCAAGTGCAACAACAGCCATCGATATTGACAACTTCATTAAATGACATTTAAATGACAAGCACAATGCGCTGTACGCCAAATCGATTTTAGACCATATTGACTCTTCTATAAAGGTTAGCAAAACAACAATGCGTAATAACTATGTGTGTGATGTGCTGAACTAAAAGCCTGCAACAACAACAGCGACAACATCTTCTTGCATAAACAAGCAAAGCAAAACAAAATCAACTAGCAACAACAAAGACAGTGCGTAGTAATCCAAATGAACTGGAAAGAAATCTTAATAGAATTAGCAGATTTTTTTCGTTTTCGAAAAGGGGGAAAGAAGCGCAGCCATTTGAACATAGACAAGTCAAATTTTTTGTTTAACTTTCTTGATCGGTGCATACAGTTTTTGTTTGATGTAATAAAATGCAAACAAATATGCAGATACACATTATTCAAACAACATTATTTGAGTACAAAAACAATAAGTGATCTTTTTGGGTAGATGAACTATAAAATCGGAGCAGACTATGACTTAAAGTGGGACGCATTTAAATATAAACAACTGGGAACCAAAGTATGAAATAATTACGAAGTGACATCATAATGGAAACAAGCAAAAGAGTTTTTTTAACACAACCCGATTTTGGGCCAGAAATGGTTTTGCCTGATGTAGCTTGCGGTTAGTCCATTGGTCAACAAATTCTGGTCTATTCTTTTTTGCAACTATTTTTGAATAGAGGACAAATTCTACATTCGATACATTCTAGTCTAGAGAATAGCTTTGGTCCTATTTGTGAGACTATTTCGCTAAGCTGTCCACATGTTAATTGGCAGCATGTTCCTTGTGCTCGGGTCTCCAGTCCAACTCCGAGTTCATTAAACAGATTGCGCTAAGTTATGACTAAGTAGTATTGACTAACGATCAATTATGACTCCTAAAGTGTGCTATAAATGAAGTATGTAATGCTTATGTAGCAATGTATAAGGTATGAAAATAAAAAGTATACAATTTTTATAAAATTTCCTTATAAATCTGGTGAGTTCTACAAATTTAAATTTACCACTTGGAGGCTTAAAGCAGAAAAAATATGTACTTACATCAGTTCCAACATAAGCAGAGGTCATAAGACTTGTTTCTATTATATTTTCTCTATTACGTTTTGCATTACCTACTGGCTTTGCCATTCCATTCGTAAAGATATTTTTAAACAATATAAATATTTTTTTAACAAAGCTTAAATGATTAAAATTAAATAAAGAAGTAAAATGAAATAAAATAAAATAAAAAAAAAAAAATAAAATAAAATACAATAAAATCAAATCAAATAAAATCAAATAAAATAAAATAAAATAAAATAAAATAAAATGAAATAAAATAAAATACAATAAAATACAATACAACACAATACAATACAATACAATACAATACAATACAATACAATACAATACAATACGATACAATACAATTAAATAAAATAAAATACAATACTATAAATACAATAATATAAAATGAAATAAAATAAAATAAAATAAAATAAAATAAAATAAAATAAAATAAAATAAAATAAAATAAAACAAAATAAAATAAAATGCAATAAAATACAATAAATACAATAATATAAAATAAAATAAAATAAAATACAATAAATACAATAATATAAAATAAAATAAAATAAAATAAAATAAAATAAAATAAAATAAAACAAAATAAAATAAAATAAAATAAAATAAAATAAAATAAAACAAAATAAAATACAATAAAATAAAACAAAATAAAATAAAATGCAATAAAATACAATAAATACAATAATATAAAATAAAATAAAATAAAATAAAATAAAATACATTAAATACAATAATATAAAATAAAATAAAATAAAATAAAATAAAATAAAATAAAATAAAATAAAATACAATAAAATAAAATACAATAAAATAAAATAAAATAAAATACAATAAAATACAACACAATAAAATAAAATAAAATAAAATAAAATACAACACAATACAATACAATACAATACAATACAATACAATACAATACAATACAATACAATACAATACAATACAATACAATACAATACAATACGATACAATACAATTAAATAAAATAAAATACAATACCATAAATACAATAATATAAAATTAAATAAAATAAAATAAAATAAAATAAAATAAAATAAAATAAAATAAAATAAAATAAAATAAAATAAAACAAAATAAAATAAAATGCAATAAAATACAATAAATACAATAATATAAAATAAAATAAAATAAAATACAATAAATACAATAATATAAAATAAAATAAAATAAAATAAAATAAAATAAAATAAAATAAAATAAAATAAAATAAAATAAAATAAAATAAAATAAAATAAAACAAAATAAAATCAAATAAAATCAAATAAAATAAAATCAAATAAAATAAAATAAAATACAATAAAATAAACTAAAATAAAATAAAATAAACTCAAATCAAATAAAATCAAATAAACTCAAATAAAATCAAATACAATAAACTAAAATGAAATTAAATAAAATAAAATAAAATAAAATAAAATAAAATAAAATAAAATAAAATAAAATAAAATAAAATAAAATAAAATAAAATAAAATAAAATACAATACAATACAATACAACACAATACAATACAATACAATACAATACAATACAATACAATACAATACAATACAATACAATACAATACAATACGATACAATACAATTAAATAAAATAAAATACAATACTATAAATACAATAATATAAAATGAAATAAAATAAAATAAAATAAAATACAATAAAATAAAATAAAATAAAACAAAATAAAATAAAATAAATTCAAATCAAATAAAACAAAATCAAATAAACTCAAATAAAATCAAATACAATAAAATAAAATCAAATAAAATCAAGTCAAATCAAATCAAATAAAAGAAAGTAGCATAAAGTAAAACAAAATAAAATTAAAAAAATATAAAATAAAATAAATAAAGTCAAATAAATAAATAAATTGTTCATTTGCATAGACCAGAGATTTCACAAAACCCCAAAGAAGGAAATCGCACGATGTTAAATCGTACAATCTTGATGGCCAGTTGACATCGGAACTTCCGCAGACGATTCCATCTAAAAATGTTTGCTGCAATAAATTTTGATTAGCACAATAATATACACAAGGAAATCGTATAATTTATGCGATTTTTAAACCCATGTATGTAGCTGTTAACAGTTAAAGGGGCTGAAAGTGGTGATACCATCTCAGTCAAAATAATTATACATTTAATAGAATGCAGTAAATTATGACATTTTATTATAAGAAACCACATGTGTGTGTGTGTGTGCAAGTTTATTCTGAAATATGACATTAAAAACGTCCACATAATTTATGTTTGCACTTTCAATAAAACTCAGCGCAAAGTCATGCACTCTCTCTTTTTTTCTACTATTTAGTATATGTTGCTGATCGTCGATTTATTATAATTTATGATGCTCAGTTCCAGTCAAAATCAACTGAAATTACTATAAAAATACTCAACATCATCAACACCTCAACGCCCACCGCCCAAAATTCAACATAAATGCGTGAGGAGCGCAAAAGTTTTGACACTTGGCACATTAACGACAAACGAGTTGCTGTTCTATGCATTATGCTTTCTGGTAAAAAAGAACCACAACAACAACAACGACAACAACTGTAAGCAGTCAGTCATATGCCAGATGGCAGCAAAAACTTTTATGACTTGAATAAACACCGACGGCAGTTTGAGGGAGTGAGCCACCCAAAAGACAACGCACACATTTATACACACACACATACTAGTCGCATTTTTTTTTGTTTTTGTGGGCAGTTTTTAATGGCGCCACGCCATTTTATGGCGGCCCAACATGTTAAATCACGAATATTTAATTTTGCAGATAATAAATTCGTTTGTGTTGCGTGTGAAGAATGTTGCAAGCGTTTGTCTTCATGTGTGCGTTCTCGCCGCCACAAAAATTATCCTTGGATTGAGTGAATTTGTCAGCGTTTAGCGTGAATTGGTCTATTAAATTTATTGCCAAGATTTTAGTTCATTAAGTGGTGGGCGTAAGTTTGTTTACATCGAGGAAAGTTAGATGGAAGGGAGCAGAATAAAATAACAAATTTGTAGTGGATTTGTTTTACAATGTAAATCATAGTTTATAACATTCTATAGTAGTCCTAATTCTGAAAGAGATCTGTTTGATTTAAACATTGTCTTCTTGATTATGGAGTCAAAACAAAAATCTTTTGCAAAGAGGTTTAAAGAAAATTAATTATGGTTTTTTGAAAATTTTCTGTAGTGAGTGATGAATCATTAAAAAGGAATCATTATATGTTTATGACTTACGTGAGATAAAATATTAAACATTTTCAGCCACCACATTCGCTTACATTAGAGTCTTTTTATTTTAATAAAAATGCTTAGCATACAGAATTTGCGTTAACTAACTTAAAGCTAAATATTGAAACAATTGATACAATTTACGATAGGATAGAAAACTTAATGCATAAGACCGTAGCTTATCAGGCAGATGTGTGTTAGCGGCTAGCAATTTGCCCAATGCCAGCGCATAGTTCTAGTAATATCTTAATGGAAGTTTTGCGCGCTAAATCTTAGCTTAAACCCTAATTAAATTGTGCGCGAAACATGTATCGTAGCGTTTGTGTTTCATTAAATAATTAGAAGCCTTAAGTATTGTAATCGTATGTGTAAGGCTATACTTCACAGAGACTATTGTAATTGCCAGTGGAATTGTGGTGATATCCGAAGAAGAAGTCAAGGTCAATGAACAGTTGGAAAACCTTGTCGAATCACACATTTTTGTGAGTTTTCATGTTTAGCAACATTTGTGTGAGTTTTTAGAATATGGGGTACAGTCGAGTCCGCTTATCTGCAAGTCGATTCTTCCAGCTTTTTAGTGGCAGCCAACCGGAGTTTCAGTTAACCCTTTCAGTCACAATGTCCAATATATTGGACTACAGCCCATACAATTCATACAGATAATTCATACAATAAACAGGGTTTATTTTCATGTCGGAAAGGGTTAAGCAAACTGCGGTTGAGTGAAATTCCTTTCAATTAAGTGTACTTCGAAAGAGTGAAAAGAAAATTTATTCTAATTCCGAGATTTTCTATTTTCTTTTCTTTGCAATTTCAAAAGCCATCTAACAAAATCAGTTGATTCACTTATCAGGTATGTAATAATATGGCCAAATAATAGCAGAACAGTAGTCTTAAATTAAAAAATTGTTTCACTTAGGCGGGGTTCAAATAGTGTAAATTTATGTTTTGGGCCCAAAATATTCTCTCACTTGACTGAATTTTTCAGTTATGCGTAGTTGCAGGAACTAATTTCCCGAAAGAAAATTCCAAATAAAAATAGGACCTGGACTTCTGTTTCTATTTCAGGATGTTTCAGTTAAGCGACTTGCAGCTAAGCCGTTTCGACTGTAGCTTACATTACAGTGCCGGACTGAAAAAATGCGCCACAGGCACCAGAGCTCAACTCCAAACTGCCATCCTAAAAGTATGCTTACGAATCTATGAATATTTGCAGCAGTGATGTGTTAAATGTGGCCAGTGTTGGGCAGAAGTTGTAGTTGATTAACCCTTTCGCCAAAGGTTTTTATTGGGAAAAGTTATTTATTTATGTATTTATTTATTTATATATTTATTTATATATTTATTTATTTTTTAATGAAATGTATAACCTATTCAGACAGCCAGCTGAATTGCGCCATTAAGATATTTTCTCAACTTATCCTCAATTTAGTTCTAAATTGAACTCAATTTGTCTAATTAAACAAATAAATAAATGTTGAAAAAATCTCAATTTAGCTTATTGCAATTAACGCTAAATTGACCATAAATTGAGCTCGATTCGCCATGCAACCCTGAGTTCTACTATTATCCATAAACAAATTCATTTACAATCGATCGTACCAAAACGAATTTAAGAAACTGACAAAAGCATTTGCTACCATTCGTTTGCTTTTGCTTCGTTTAATTTAATTGTGCATCCGCAGGGATGTTGAATAAATATTGCTAAATGTTTTTAAGAATGTTTTTTATACATAAACAGAAAAAACCTTTCTTGCCTCAAAACGAAAACATGTTCGTTAATATTTTCGATAACAGCTAAATTGAGATGAGTGAACAGCAAAATAAATAAACTCAATTAAGAACTAAATTGCCTCAATTTAGTTGGCTGCCTGAACAGGTCACAATTCGATTTTAGCTTCTTCATTCGTTTCTCCACTAACTTTAGCTTAAATTATTAAAAAAATTTGTCTAAATTGAAGTTAAAAATTTAAATTAATAATTTCACTTATATTTTCGGCTTCTTTTTGCTTTACTATATAATGAAATAAAATTCAAAAAAGTGTATAATTATGTTTTTTTAATCTTAAACATTCGGTATATTAATTTCATATTTATCTTAAGATTTCAAACTATTCTAAGGTTAAAATAAAAAATATTTTTCTGAAATCGTTCACAAAATACAAAAAAAACAACAACAAAAAATAGCGAAAGGGTCAAGAACTATAACTAATGTGCATTATTTTAATGATTTATGCTATAAAAAGATATTCAATTAAAAGACCAACAAATGTTGCTAAAAGAAATAAATATTGATTTAAGTCGAGCGAATTGCAATAATATTTGCATTGTTTGCTTACTAAATATACTGAAAATTAAATCTTTAATGAAGTCTATAATTATTTTACTATTTTTCTTATATAAATTAAACTCCAACCAAAAAATTTTTTAATAAACATAAAAACTATTCAAATAAATAACATAAACTCTAATTGAATAACTGAACATTGCTAACTAATGCTAACGAATTGATTACTAAGTCGTTCTTGAATTATTTCATTCGATTGTAACTTTAGTCAACTACACCGACGACTCGTAGATGACAATTTGCAGCACTTTGGGCTTGTTGCTCTGCGCCTCCTTCACCTCCTTCAATATGGCATTGGTGATGGCCTCCAAGGCGGCAATGTCCGGATTGGCGTTCTTCTTCGACGTGTTCCATTTGGGCATTGAAACCTGCGCGAATAAAACACACACACGCACACAACACATTAGCGAGTTCGTAGCAAGTGTTCAGTCGCTCTGACTGGTTAGACTTATCGTCTCGGTGTATGTACTAACTATGTAGCTTTCGAGTGTAATAATTATTACGAAAATATGGCAAAAACTGTGTGCCCAAACTAAACGAACAATCAAAACTAATGACTTGGAAGAAATCGCATGCTCGAGCAGCGAAGTGTGCGAAGGCGTTGATTGGTATGGCGATAGTTGTGAGCGGGCGGCAATGTGTGGCCTGTTGTAACTAGTAATGCTTGATGGGTAAACTGTACAAGTATGTATGTATGTATGTAGGCACTAAATATGTATGTATGTATGCATATCTTACGCGCATGAGATTCGTTAACTTTACGTCGTCTACCGCACGCTACGAGGCAGTTCATGTACAACAAAACGAGGAAAAGAAAATTGGTCAAAGGTCAAAAGTTGACGTTGAAAAGTTAAATTATAGAAAGTGGAAATCATAATTCTAAATACAAAATTTAAATTTCTTCCTGGAGGGTATTTTGTTGTTGTCAAATTATACAAAACAAATATACCACAAGTTCACACTGTCAGCAAATGCTTATCACTCATACGCTACGTTGTATTCGAATCATTTATAATTTAGATCAATGAATTTTGAAATTCTATTTTGTTTTTCACACCATTGAAAAGTTTTAAAAAGTTTGCATTTCTCGCTTTCGGCCAAATTAGTTGATTTTTTGTTCGCTTTTGCCAATTTTTAGGAGAGAGAGAAATTGAAACTTTTGTTTAATTGTTTACATACCGTTAATACTTTCTGCAGCGCTGTATAATCCAGGCCAGTGCCAGCAGTCTCGCCCAGCCGTCGCAGTGTCTCCGCCATGGGACCAGAAAGTTCCTGTTGCAACAACCACAATAAAATCAATAAACAACAAAGCAACAACACTGAGTGAGTTTTATGCAGAACTTTTGCAATTAAATTAAACAGCCAACGCAAACTGCAATAATTCACGGCCAGCGCATTTGCTTAGCCAAGTTGCAGCGGCCGACTTATGTACTTACTTGCAGCTTCGCCCAACTGGTGGCATACTGACGCCGCACCAGCTCGATTATGGTCGAAGTCAGCGCCAAACCAATCAGAATGTACAGAGTGCAGAGCAGCATGTAATTGGGTTTCTCTGGAAGCAAAAGAAGACAGCCGACATTAGTTCTGATTGAGCCGCGCTGACAAGTGGCCCAGAGTGCACATACTCGGCACCAGATCGCCAAAACCAATCGTGGTCATGGTTATGAAGCAGAAGTAGAATCCATCGAAAAACGTCCAGTCGTCCTCCCACAGCAGCAGCAGTCCGGCGCCGGCAGCCAGATAGACGCCCAGAAAGCAAACTGCCAAAACCGCATAGAACCACGTCTTGCCAATGAAATTCGTAAATTTCGGTTTCTCTAAGCGAGTACAAAGCAAAATCACAAAACCATTAAAATGGCTGAAACGCATTTTCGGCTGCAGAACGCTGCACACTCACTCGGCATGTGTTTCCCGAACACGGACACCGCTGACGCAAAGAGGCGACCCCAGTCCGCTATGACCGTCAGCGTGAACGGAATGCCTATGAGGGCGAAGCACATGCAGAAGGCACGTCCACCCGTTGTCACAGGCACAATGTTACCATAACCTACATTCGCCAAACAAACAGACAAACAAACCAACCAACGAGAAATGTAAAAAGCAAAAAGTTGTAGTAGTTAGTTTGCCACTTTCCCGGCACTACGACTTAACGAGTGCTACAGTTAATGTTTATTTTGTTGCTGTGTAATGTTCATGCTGCATATACTCACCTATTGTTGTTAACACAGTCGATGAGAAGAACACAGCTTGTAGTATGCTCCAGCGCTCGTAGGGCTCTGGAAAGTCTTTATCGGCCTGGATGAGAAGGCCCCCTTCGGCAGCCTCTTGCACGGCCTATTTAAGCAACAAACATTTGAGCAGGAAATCAAACAGTTAGTTTAGTTAGTGGATACAAGCTAAAGTGGGGAATTTTAAACAGAAATTACACCGTGCGACAGCATTTTTCACACCGGGAAAAATCCATATGTGCGTGAAACTAGAGACCAAATATAGTAATGCTGCGTACCCAGTTTTTCATTTCTACATCCTTTGTCCTTTTAAAAGGACTTCAAAATTTTAAAGGGGATAAAAAATAAAAAAAATATTCAAAATACTTCGTTAGAATATGGCTGTAGGTATATGAAATGAAAGAGGAAAGGCTCAAGAACTTAAATAAAATTAATTTTTTTATCTATTTGTAAAAAAGGATAAGAAAAAGGTCCTTTGAAAATTTTAATCCTTTATATCCTTGAAAATTTACATAGAATTTTCTTGGAAAGTAACTATGTTTAAACCCCGAATCTCCCTGATCACGTGTAAAAATTGCATTACTCTAACTTTATTGGTTCGAAAGTTATTAAAAAAAAGGCGGAAGCTGGAATTCTTATTTATTTCAGTATCAGTATTTTAAATAACAAATAGATACAAAATTAATGAAGCGAGAATAATGAAATTTTGACACGTGATCAAGGAGATTTCGGGTTTTTAACATACTTACTTCTCAAGCAAATTCTATATAAATTTTCAAGGATATAAAGGATTAAAATTTTCAAAGGACCTTTTTCATATCCTTTTTTTACAAATAGATAAAAAGTCAGTTTTATTTAAATTCTTGAGCCTTTCCTCTTTCATTTGATATACATATCGCCATATTCTAACGAGGTTAAGTATTTTTTTTATTTTGTATCCCCTTAAAAATTTTGAAGTCCTTTTAAAAGGACAAAGAATGTAGAAATGAAAAACTGATTACGCAGTATTACTATGTTTGGTCTCTAGTTTCACGCCCATATGAATTTTTTCCGGTGTGAAACATTTTTTTAATTTTTGTCGCACGGTGTTATTATACAAGTTGTAGTAAAAGCAGAGTCATTAGTGTTTCAACAGATGACTTTAGTAATCTGTATTTCGCGTTGTATCAGTGCCATCGGGTTACGTTGCAATGGTGTTAGAAAATTTTAAATTTTGTATTGAAAAAAACTTTTCAGACAGTTTGGTGATTGACTTCCTACGTTTTGTCTGAGCGCATTTCGAAAATGGACACCAGCAAAGAGAAAATACGCCATGTTTTACAGTGTTTCTTCGATAAAAGCGAAAACGCAAGCCAGGTAGCAGAAAATGTGAATAGTATTTATGGTCCTGGGGGTTTGCGTAAAACTTTGGAACCCAATACTATTTGGAACCATATTTGTCAACAGCAGTTTTTATATTTAAAAAGTTTTTTATAGTCAAAGCACTTTATTGTGTTTAATATTTTTGAGATTACAAAATGCAAGCTCGTATCTATCTCGTTCTCACTCATTGCTTTCACAATACTTCAAAGAGTATAATTTATGCAATAAATAAAAGAAGTTTACAAAAGCGAATTTCATATTGATCTCATTGTTTATTGTGTTAAGTTGATGTTAAGCTGAAGCTGAATGAATAAATATGTTGCAATAAAAAAATACCTATATATAAATATATTTGTATTTTTCTATGAGAAGTTGATTTCCTTAGTTTATAATGACAAAAATTATATAAACAATTTTTAGGAGATTTTTTTACATTTTTGGGAGGAAATTTCAGTTTTTTTTAAGATTTAGGAAAATGTCATTTCAGGTATCTGGCTACACTGCAGTAAGGTTTTGTTGTGCGTTTGATGGAATTATCAGAGTATCATCTACTGTGAGCTGCTCTCTTACAGCCAAACTTTTAAATAGGATCTGTACTGCCCACAATTGAACCCTCTGAACGAAGCCATTGTATAGAAACAACCATGTTGGACTAATAGAAGAAGAATTGTGTTCCATCAAGACAACGCCAGGCCACACACATCGATAGTCCATCACCAGAAGCTGCGCGAGTTTTGCGCGGGTCAGTGGCGGATTTAGGGGGCTTTGGGGGCTTGAAACCGCCGCCCCCGAAATATTAGGGTCGACGTTAAAGCTACATACACATTAAAAAGCATTTTTTGCCATTTTATTAATATTAAATAATTACTTTTTGAAACCCCGCAAAATATTTTTCTGATTCCGCCCCTGAATGGGATCTTATGCATCCATCTTACAGTCCGGACCAAGTGGTTACCATATGCTTCTGTCTATGGCGAATGATTTGCTACTAAAAAATTTGTTTTAAATTAAGCTTGTGGAGTCGCAGATTTCCGCCAACAGGGACGAAGGTTTGTACGGGAGAGGCACAATGGAAATACCATTGATATAGCAACAAGTTAACAAACAAAACGGTGCATATTTGACCTCAATCGGATTATACTAACTAAAAGCCTTATGGATTCATGTTTCAATTCTCTGAAAATACCCAAATGTGGGTTTATTAAAATGACACCCTGTGATTCCTTCGTAATTTCTTCGATTTTGTATCGAAAACATTTTCAATCCGATCGCTATTAGTGCTAAGAGCGATCGGAACTTAATTCGGAACTTACACTAACTCAAGCTTTGGATTACGATAGTAACAACATGGGACACATTTTTTTAAATAATTGTGACTAACACAAATAAAGAAGTTTTTCATTTCCAATAATGCGTCAAAAAGACCTCCGCCACGGGGATTTTTTAAGCATTAGTAACATTCTAAAAATAGGAATTTTTGTTATAAAGGCCACAGTGTAGACTTAGGCCCGATTTCACAGTGCTTGGTTAACCTTTAACTACCCTTTTTCGATTTCACAATCTCGGCTTAACCATGTTGAATAGTTAACCATAGGTTAACCAAAAAATAAATCAGCTGATTTGACAGGGCACACAATTTTTGAAATAGAGGAATTTACAATTATTGCCTTTTCTTTTTCCATCAGTTGAAGAAGTTTGGCAATTTGTTAGGTTACAAAATTCGGGGCTCTTTAATTTTTTATAAAAATTCAAACGAAAAATAGTTTATTAATCGGTTTTGTTCTGATTTCAATAGCGTCAAAACAATGCTGCAAACAATAAGCAGTGCAAGCAGTGTTACCAGTTTTAACCCATTAAAACCTGACCCCAGAAAGGCTTGTGCGATTTCCATAAAATTTTACACAATCTTAATTGACCTAATCAAGAAAAAAAAATCAAGCAAAAAATTCATACCATGTTTTTTTTTTGTCATGTTTTTCGCAAACATTACACAAATAAACAAAATCAAACATTTGTGGAAAATAAAATGTGCCAATAAAATATCAGCTGCTTGGATTTTGACATTTTCACGCGTTGCGTTGTATGAAAATTGGCAGTATTTAGGCCCAACGTTGCATTCGCGCAACACAAAACTTAAAGCATATTTTTTGTTTAAAAAATCAAAAAAAAAAAATTTCAAAACTTATTTTTAAATAGTTTAGCATTGCAAAATGCAACCCACTAAGGGATTTTGATAGGTTTGAAGAATAAGTACATATTTTTGATTGAATTTCAAAAATTCCCCAAAAAAAACCTTTGACTTTGGATCGAAAAAAACGTATGAATATTTAAATAACTTTGAAATTTGAGTATGGCAGAATCTAAAACGATCAATTCTAATCCAATTCTACCCAATTTCAAGTCTTATGTCTTTATGAATTTCTCAATATAGCGAAATTCCCCAACGTTGCGCAAACGCAACGCTCAGGGCTTAATGGGTTAAGCAGTGCTACGACACATAATTTTTAAATCAGCTGTTCAAAAAACTAGCCACTGTGAAAGCCAAAACTATTTAATCAATGGTTAACCATCAGTTCTTGATTAAAGTTTATTCTCGATTAAAAGTCGGTTAACCAACCACTGTGGCACTGGGCTTTAATGGCCAATAAAAAGCTATAGCGAAAGGTTTAATGTAATAATTTGAGGTCAGAGTGAAAAGATTAGGCATTAAGCTAACATTTAGGTACAATACTTTAAACTTCGAAGCACTAAACTTGTTTGTAAACTACTCATAACTTCTACATTATATATGATTTTCTAATTTTCCATTATCAATTTTTACTCGTCAATCAAGCTTCAATAAAACCATTCCATCTCACTCAAGTCGACATTGTGTAACCCCTAACAAAATTACATTATGGCGTTTCATGTTCCTCGTACACATTTTCCCACTTTAAATTGCTGCGTCCAATCAACTTGCCAATGGCTTATAGGGCAATACGGCGCACAGCTACCGACGAGTCATCAGTTTAATTGAGCAGAAATTAAAAGCCAAACAGGCAGCGACAGACGCCAACAGGCGACTGCCACAAGGATGCCGACTGGCGTTGGGCACGCAGCTGTAAATTTGCAATTTCCTGCGCGCTGCCAAACGACCGACATCAATTTCATACAACATAGAGTGTCGTATAACAAAATAAACAAACAATATAAATAATTATTAAGCAGCGTCGCTGTCAGCACTCGATGTGTGGTGTTCGCTTGTTCAAGTCTTGTCGAGCGTGTTGATAATTTTGGGGCGCATTGCCCCAATTGAAACTTATCAAATATTGTCAACAGCTGTTGCGTCTATTTAATATGTAATTGTTGTTGTTTTTATTTTTTCTGTTTTCACACACCATAAAGCTGTGTTTAGTTATTTGTCATTCAACGTTCAACTTTTAAGCGTCGAATTTAGTTGTAGTGTCCGCAGCGTTGGTGGTGTAATGGTGAGCATAGTTGCCTTCCAAGCAGTTGATCCGGGTTCGATTCCCGGCCGACGCATATTATTTTGTCAACTACTACAATGGGTGTAATGATTGTTGTACCACTACAATTGCTACCAAAGGACTATAGATTTTGAATGCTAGTGGAAATGTGTTTGATTGGCTTCAGTGCCACTCACCGCCTCATATTTTGCCAATTCGAATGACAGCAAATGATCCAAATTATTCACATCTGTATTATTTAATATGGCATTGATGAATTTGTCACGTTGTGTCTTTACCACACTTTTCAAATACGTTAGACGTTCCACTTCCGCTGGTCGTTCCAATTGTCGAAATATCTGTAAAGTAAAAGCAGAGCGTAGTTGATATTATTAGTCATTAATGGATGGTTGTATCAATATATCAAAATATCAATATGAAAGGTGATATACATTCAAATTATAGGCTGCCTTTTATATTTTTTCAGTAGAGTGGTCTAGCAAGTTTTTTTTAGAAAAATCTTACATTTCCATTGGAAAGTTTGTAATTTTTTACCATAAACGTACTAGGAACATTTTGGTGTTGAAGTGCTATTTGTGTTGTTTACAGTGACTGGAAAAATTCATCTCGGTCAAAAAATGAATTTAACTCGTGAACATTTTCGAGCAATGGTTTTTTTACGATTTCCGAAGTGAATTATCTCAATAACAGTGTTTCGATCGGCTTCATTCGGCATTTGTCGATGAAGGCAACCCTCGTATCACTTATTGCTGACTTCTCCAAGTAGTTTCTACGGTCCTTCACAGACCGTAGTATTGTTTTAGTGAAAATGGCTGCAAAGACGGCAGATAAATCAAAGTTGTCAGTCAGAGCCCTCACTGCTGACTTCTCTTAGTCTCTTCATAGAGTGCAGAATCGCTTAAGTAGAAATCACTACAATATTGTCTTACAAGTTCGAAAATAACAACGGATTGAGCGAAATTTAATAAAGCTGATTGAAAAAATCACATTAAGTAATGTCTCGGTCTATTTGCATGAAAATCCTAAGCCAGCACGCACCAATTCGCCTCCATATGCGATCAAAAAACCAAAACTTATTAAAGCATTAAAAAAATTAACATTATCCAAGACTTTCCCATAGCGTACAACCAACTCATATGTAGACAGCAATAAAAAATATTTGCTCCCACAACAATCGGCCAAATGTTATTTAATTTGACTGATTGGCAGCATTGCACGACTCTAAAAATACTTCTGGCCATTGTAAATAAATAAGGCGCGCAACTCTCTGTTCAAAGTACTTACGCCAGGCAATACTTACGTTTTCTGCGTAAGCAAATATTTACTTATGCCACTAAAAGGCAACATTTCTTGAAGAGATCATCACATCATAAATATTTATTTATTTTGCAATAAATTAAGCGAATTATTAATGGGCTTCAATAAAGTGCTCGTGTGTTGGTGTATGAGGCTAACAATACAAATACAATGGCACAACGGCAAAGAAGAAGAAGAGTGAAACCAACAGCAGCATCAAGAGGACTTAAGACGCATCACAATAACAACCACAACAACACCAATATGAACAGCTGCGGGCGTTTCATGAAGATCTTGTTCAAGATTCATGAAGATTTTGTTTGTACTAACTCAACACACACACACATACACTCAGTACCAGTGGCGCGCAAAAGATTTCATTTGGGAATGGGGAGCGGTTTGCGTACAACTTTTGAGCCCCATTCCATTCGAAACCATATTTTGCACCAGCAATTTTTGCATTTGGGGTTTGAGCACCCAAACTGCGGCCCCCCGTGTGCGCCACTGCTCAGTACATGTCTTAATGAATCGCTTTTTTCGTTGATTTCGTCATGATTTGAAATTTTTCAAATGATTTTCCAAAAATCGGTTGTTGTTGTTGTTGGCAAGCAACAAGACCCTAAAAACTAAAAAATTATGCCTTTTAATTGAATTTCAAAGCGCGAAAAACTAGAAAGCAATTTAATAACGTCATTATATGCTGGCAGGTGATGTTGTTGTGGTTTTCGGTGCGTTAACGGCAACTTGAAAGCGTGCGAATGATGTGCAAAATGTTTGGCATTTTGTGGAAAAAGTAAAAAAAAAAAAGTTTATATTAAATCAAAAAAAAAGATTTGATTAATTCAGAGGGGAATTTATTGAATTGATTATAAAATTGCGCATTTGCAGAAAATATAATACATTTTGATAAACATGAATTTAATGGTTTCAATTAATTTGCCAGAGTGACACATAAATATCTCTTCCCATGAGAAAAGTTGGTAAAGTGTTGCTCTTTTTCATACATAATAAAGCTTAAAGTATCAGTCATTTGTGTGTATTTAACTGAAAATTCATGCTTATTTGAGTTATGATACGAGCAGTGATGCCCACAGGATTTCATTTTAGGTGAGGTTCCGTTCACTTTCACTTTTCAGCCCAATACTATTTGAAACCATTTTTTGGCCCCCACGATTTTTGTAACAACCAAATATTTGGTGAATTTGAAACTCCAAACTTTCGCTTCTTTCTTCGGTGCACCACTGACTACAAAGCTTACTTAGTCTTCAGCTACCATTTTGCTTAACAAAGTGTAGAAGTTGGACAGCGCAGTCGCCTGAACAATTTGTTCCCTCTCATTTAGTATTGGTTGAGTCGAAATTCGAGCCTAATGCGGAAAAAGTCACAAAACTTACTACGGTAACAATTGAAACAAAATTAAAAAATTATATATTTTCCTTACTGTAGTGAAATTTGATAGCCTTTTGCCGACAGATGCCTAACAATTTAGGTAACAAAAGAGTCACAATCAATGATTATTGCAACGCCAGAATAGATCCCCGAGACTCTCTAATTTATAATCCACAGTTCCAGTTATAATCCAAGTTATAAAATGCTTTTGGTTTCGAAACAGTTCATCGACTCTTATTGATCCACAGATCCAAAGCAAGTGGCAATTCACCGCCAGTCACGAGATTCTCGTTTGTTCTTATTTACTGCACGTGAAATGTAAGTCACAAAAAAGTACAAACACAAAAACAAAGCTAAAAGTTTTCAAATACCACCGAAGCTTATTTAAGACTGTGGAACTTTTTACAAAACTGCATTTCTGCGCCGCGACGTGATTCGCAATTTAAACTGCGCCTGCAATGGCCGCACTGCAGCCTTTTCTGTTCAGTGGTTCAAGCACAACGCGCGCCACATTTGGGTATTTGGCGTGTTTTTTGTTTTATTTGCTACAACCGAACGAGGTCAGGGAGGTGGCGAATGCACACGCAAAAACATTTCTGAAAATTTTAAAATTTAATTCAGCCACAAAGCTGTTGAAATGTTTGAGCACAAGACGAGCAGTTTGATGAACTAAAGCAGTGTTACTCAAACATTTGAGTAACAAAGCAGTGTTGTGCAAACCTTTGAGTAAGCAAGGCATTGTTTGCTGGGCACTTTTTTAGAATTAATTAAATTTATATTCGTTAGCCGACTTCATCTCGAAAATCTTAAATAACTCTCAATTAATAATACATTAATATGAGCGAAGTATAAATAAGTTCCTAGCAATACCTAATCATCCGAAATCGACATGATTTATTTGCAAGGGTTTAAGTCTTTTAAATTTGTATATAACCTTTTTAAAACCCTTTTTTTCGCAAGTAGACTTTTTCATAGATATCAATAAAACCTATTTCCAGCGGCATGGCGCATTCTTATCGTCTAAAAACTCTTATTTTTATCCTGTCAGGCGATTGGCCGAAGCGAATTTTTTAGTAGCTCCCTTTTGGTCTCCTTGTTCATCTATCAAAAAATCTACCATTATTACCAATTTCCCTTCAATAACTCAGTGTACGCGTCTCATAAGTCTACAAGTAACTTCCTCAGCAAGTTTAACCCGTTCGGGACGGAGTTTAATTTAAAAAAACAAAATATTCTTGGTCGAAATCTTCCCATGCTATAAAAATTGGGGCTTCAAAATTATGTTGCATACTTACAAATTCTGTAATCATTCTTTTACCCGAGGAGATATTGTTCGAATAATTATTTTGCGTGGTTCATAAGATCTGAATAATTATTTTGAGGGGCCTTAAAAACTTGCTGGGACGTATTATCCCAGTAGTCCTGAAAGGGTTAAGCCGGTTTATGTGCTGAAGTCTGTATGTCCGGTAATAAATTTAGTCAACCGTCTTATTCATCTATTCTTCGAGTTGTTTTCGCTTCATTGACAAATATGTAGTTTCTTCATAGCTGTTGCATATTGTCAACAGTTGGTAGTCTCCAGTGGCGCACACAGGGGGGGAGTTTGGGGGTTCTGCTGGTACAAAATATGGTTTCGAAATAAGGTTTTCAAAAAGAAATCCTGTGCGCCACTGATAGTCTCAGTAGACCATTCGTTGTGTCAAAGATTTCTAATCGTCGACCAGACATTTGACCTTTAAGTTGCTTAGTTCAGTCCTTAGTCCAGTCCAGTGCAGTCCTCGATAAGCACTAAATCCTCTCTTGTACAAGGATCCCAAAAATCGTATTTGAAACCGGTTGTGTCCTCCTTAATTGAGGCACTCAAAAGATCTTCCTAGTAGATTCCAATTCAATATGGAGCTCTTTGTGCCTCGATCTAGTAGACAAACAAAAACCATGCCTTTTAGTCTCAGGAACAAGGCAGCACCAATCTAATCTAATCTAATCTAGTTCAATCTAATCTAGTCTAATCTAGTCTAATCTAGTCTAATCTAATCTAATCTAATTTAATCTAATCTAATCTAATCTAATCGAATCGAATCGAATCTAATCGAATCTAATCTAAACTAATCTAATCTAGTCCAATCTAATCTAATTTAATCTAATCTAATGTAATCTAATCGAATCTAGTCCAATCTAATCTAATCGAATCTAATTCAATCTAATTTAATCTAATCTAGTCTATTCTAGTCTAGTCTAGTCTAATCTAATCTAATCGAATCTATTCCAATCTAATCGAATCTAATCTAATTTAATCTAATCTAATCTAATATAATATAGTCCAATCTAATCTAATCGAATCGAATCTAATTTAATCTAATCTAATCTAATCTAATCGAATCTAGTCCAATCTAATCGAATCTAATCTAATTTAATTTAATCTAATCTAATCTAATATAATCCAATCTAATTTAATCTAGTGTAATCTAATCTAATCTAATCTAATCAAATCTAAATTAATCCTCACTTATCTAATCTAACCTAATCGAATCTAATTCAATTTAATCTAATCTAGTCTCTTCTAGTCTAGTCTAATCTAATCTAATCGAATCTAGTCCAATCTAATCGAATCTAATCGAATCTAATCTAATGTAATCTAATCGAATCTAGTCCAATCTAATCTAATCGAATCTAATTCAATCTAATTTAATCTTATCTAGTCTAGTCTATTCGAATCTAGTCCTATCTAATCGAATCTCGTCCAATCTCGTCCAATCTAATCTACTCTAATCTAATCTAATCTAATCTAATCTAATCTAATCTAATATTCTCTAATCTAATCTAATCTAATCTACTCTACTCTAATCTAATCTAATCTAATCTAATCTACTCTAATCTAATCTAATCTAATCTAATCTAATCTAATCTAATCTAATCTAATCTAATCTAATCTAATCTAATCTAAACTAATCTAGTCCAATCTAATCTAATCTAAATTAATCCTCACTTATCTAATCTTATCGTATCCAACCTAATCTATCTTATCCCAACCTTCTAACTGCAGAGTGCAAGCAAGTTTGAGCTATTTCGAAAACATTTCGACTCCCGCTCTGCCAGAGTGAAAAAATTATAATAATTTAGCATCTGCGCTCCAGATCGAGTTTTCTTCCATCGGAATAATGAAATTTTCGGAATAAAGTTTTCGTGTAATATTTAAATTGAATTCGCAGAAAATATTACAAATAAAATTTTGCATTTGCTGTGCAACTAACACCGCCCACAATAAACAAACACGCTGCAGTTGCACGGACTGTGTGCACTTTGTTCGATGTGTTCAACACGTGCGGTGTATTTGCGTCTTGGCGCCAAATCGATGCGATGCAAAGTTTTCGCGCACTGTGAGCGTCACGTCGGCAGCGTGTAGCGAAATGATGCAACGCAGTTTGGTGTATTATTTGTTTATGCAAACGGACAATCTGCTGTGAGGGAAACATTTGTGGAGGCAGGAGCAGCAAAACAGCGGAATTCAGCGCTTCACACGGGGCCGCTGCGTTCCCCGAGTGACGGCTGCTTAAGTGGCTTAAGTGGATGTTTGGACAGGTTGGTGTAAACAAACACACTTGCACACACATATGCACTGCAACTGAGGGAACAAAGACTAGCAGTCACTCAGGTGCCTTTTTCAGTGTGTTACAGCATTGTGAATTGAACTGTTTTGAACTTTTATTGGGTCTTGTTGAATTTTGAATAAAAAACTTTCGATTCGATGAACTGCTGTGCACATTGCTTGCGTAAACTGGAGACCTGTTACGTACAGCTAAAATTAGCAACATTCAATAAAATTGGCCGCAACATAAAAATAGGCAACCATGACTGGAAATGAAGCAAAGCAGCGACTGGCAAAGAAAATAAAAGCAACGCCTCGATTTTCACAGACTAGCTGGGAAATTTTGTTTACACGAAAAAAAGTTCTTTGACATGTTGCTGATTTGCGTGGTTTATTGTTATTGTGGTCGGCTGCCGCATTGCGTGTCGCTCGTAGTGCAACGTCTTTGGCGATGCTGCGCCACATATCTCCAGTCGCCAGCTACATGGCTGCCACAATTGATCCGTCAGCCATCGTTCGAGACGTCAACTCAGTTGACAATGGGAATGCACATTGAAAATTAGGTTAAGTGGCATCCGCAGCGTCGCATCGCATTTCGCCACTCAATCGACGCTGTCGTTCCGTTTCTCCACTGGCAGCGTTCTTTGTGCTTGTGGCTGAATTAAGTGTGAAAGTTGTCAACGCCTTTGGTGGCGTTAATTACATTTGCGGTTAATAGCTGCTGCAGCTGCACTCGCTTCTGTTGCCGCACTCTGTTGACGTTATTTTTAGAGATTCAGGTTAAAGTGCAGTGAAATTTACGGCGCGTGTGGGAAAGTGATTTTGTTGTTTATGCTGGAGACAAACAATTATTTATTTTCGTTTATTGCCGCAGACACTTTACAGTCGAGTTCTGCGCGCAACGTTGTCAGACGTTTAGAATTTGTCAACATGTTTGCGTGTAACAAAAACACGCACACACTCGACTGGATCGACGTGAGTCAAAATGTTGGCCGCAACGTCAAAGCGTGTAAATTACTTAATTGCTGAATCTTGGAATGGCGCTGGCACGCTGCCAGCTGGGCTGCTCTCGCAGAAGCCGTGCGCTGCGTGCTTCCGCTGCGGTGCGCTGTCATGTCAATCAGTCAAGCTATTTGTTATGTTTGCGTGTTGACAACGAGGAAGTGTTACCGCAGCAACAACTGCGTGAAATTTTCAAGTCTTTTACGCACTGCAGACTTAAGTGTTTCAGTAGTGTTTCGAGTGAAACTAATTCATAAAGTTTGGAAACCTCATTTCATGCATTTTGGCGCCACTATTCCTCAATACAGCCAAATTTTGCCCATAATTCAGTCTGTGAAAGATTCCGGTCAACTCAATATGTCAGCTTGAAATTAATACCAACCCAAAGCTGACAAGAATTGTGATCCACAGAAAATTGAAAATATCATTTTGGTTGACAGTTTCAATTACTTGGGTTTTCTAAGCAAATTTAATTAAATGGGATTATTTCTGCTCATGTCATCCGAAAGTGATTTATATATTTTTTACAATTTTAGCTTTTTCTCGTCCATTCGTTTGTATCTTTGTGGGTCAGTCAGCCATTTGACTGAATGAAAATTTTCCAGTGTTAGGCTATTAAAATGTATGAATTATGTTAAAACTCAACCAAGAGACATGGACTGTCAGCTTTATTACTTGTCTTAGCTATGACAATTGATTTACAACTTGAAATGAAGTGAACTCTTTGTAAGCCTCTTATAAGATAGCATTTTTTTATATACATTTTTTATATTGACTCGGTAGTGGCTAGCGTTACCATATGGTCACACTAAGCATGCATTAAAAATTTTAATTTTTCAATTATGCTTTTTATTAAATCCCTTAAAAATTGTTTTCGCAAAATTCGAAAGGAAAACTAAGTCCGGCACATTCAGGTTAAGACTATCATAACCTGCATACAGGATATACGTTTAGTGTCTTTCAAAGAAATATGCCTTTTTAAGTCATAAGAAAAACGTGAATTCTTTTAAAGAAGTGCTGATGTTTGAATTTGTATCCAAAGTTCAAACTCTGGTTACACTAACGGAGCAAAAAACCTGTCAAACGTTCGCTTTGGCGTTTCTTCAAAACTGTCTTTCTTTTCGCTAAACAACGGCTGTATTTCACCAATAATGGCTCTCAGAATTTATTCTTTTTTTTATCTAAATTGCCTTTGGCCAGGAGTCATCGAAGGCATAAATAGTGACGATGGGCATTACCAAGTCGGAGGTATGCACGAAATGCAACGAAAATTGTGCCAAGGAAACCTTGGAGCGCATGTTTCTGTCTGGCTATCTCAAGACTACGCCTTACCCACTTAGGGGCCCCGTTCTTTTCTGGTAAGATGGGATCCCCAGTTAAGGTCGTTGCCTGCATTGCATTTTACCTGTTTCAATGCTATGAGACTTGTAGTACCGAAAGTAGTTCATAATAAAAATTTTAGGTTTATGGTCGATGCCACACCCTTTTGTTGGATGCCTTCCCAACTTTCCCGGTCGAAAAGAGCGTCTAAACAGAGAATTCGCACCGATTGTCATTCATGTGCGACTTATAGTTCCAAAGTTACCATTTTTAAAATCAAATTTTTGTTAAAAAAACAGTGTCCCACCCCTTGTCCAACATCTTAGAGACTTCAACAGCGGTACAACAGATCCAATGCTGTTCGACTTACAAATCCCACATTATTCTATATGATAGATTTGAGTTGTATAGGCGGTACCACGCCCTCTTGTCCATACACAACAAATAATATCTAGAAACCCTCTCCTGGGCATATCCTCCATTGTGTCTAATTTTCAGATCAATCAATCAAAAAGTTATCACAGTGGAATAGTTATGGCGTCACTGCCAGCATAGAATATTCTTGAGGCATTACCGTCACAAAAACCGGTAGTATCGATAGTGCCAAAAAACCATCGATATTGGCGTCAAAATAAAACCATCGATACTATCGATAGTAGTACAGCTCTACTCAAGGATGATTATGTTAAGTCCCTGGTAAACTTCGCCAGGAACACGCACATTCTCGCCGTTGGGTCCGCTCGGGACCCAACAAAGTCTGTGCATGGTCGATTTAGCCGGACACCTAACCTTCATTGTCTTTTGCCCAAAAAATACACTCGTTGTTCCACTATTTCTCTGGGGTTTTTACACAGCCACATGGCACGAACACTTTGAAGACGACAGTGACAGATGGCGTCCGTCCAACTCATTGCTGTGTAGTCAACTGTTGATTACAATGAAAAAGGCAGTAACAGCCCAACAATCACAATTTGTAGATTCCTTGCACAATTCCACTGTAAAGCATTCATCTATATCCATTCTGTCGTTCTGCAATCGATTCAAAACAAATAAACATACTAACAAATTTTTTATTATTGTTCAAAATAACCGGAAAAACTATGTAGAACGCTAACAAAAGTATTGGCTGAAATAGTTCAACAAAACATTTGTTGTATCATTTCCGATTTGGAGTACTATTTTCAAGTCTGAAATCAGTGGGTCCGATATATCAAGTTTCTCTTAACACTTTGTTGACCCCGTCAAATTTTGATGAAAAGTACTTGTCTAATTATTTCTCATTTGAAATTCTTTCCTCATATTTAAAGTCGAAAAACCCATTAAATCATGTTTCCTCTTCCTTCTCTTTCTTCCTCTATCAACTCTTCTTTTTCGCACCACTCAACTACAAAATCGCCTCTTCTCATTCCTTCCCAAGCTTTCTTCGTCTTCGCAATTATCCAGTTTTCTTAGTTCAGCAGTGTTAAATACATATTTACTGACCTTACAAAACAGTCAAACACAAAAACAAATAATCCCCGAGAACACATAAATACTCTTAAGGCTCATATGAATGATTTACTCTCGCTTAGCAGGACTCCTTGCTCCTTGCATTCATCATCTTAGCTCATCATCATGTGCAATCTCATAAAAGAATGAGATATGAAAGGCAAACAACAACAAGTGTCAGCAAAGTCATTTTTCAAGATGGCTGCGTAAATCACGCAGGCGACAGTGGAACACCTGCACAGCATTTGTTGTCGGCTTAGCATTTAAAGTAGAACAGCATCAACGAAATCACTCGGCAACTAGCAGCACGTTTTGTTGTTCTTCTGTAGGTAAATAAAATAGAATAAAATAAAATGAAGCAACGACCTTGACTGGGCGCTCAGCAAACAGACGCTTTTTATAATGTCATAATCCCAAAACATTTGTACAACAGCAAAAACAAAAAGCAACGAGTGGCAACAATAATAGCAAAGCAAATAGCAGCAACGCGCACTTTTAGGCGGCAGTAATTTATAGCGATTTGGATCCTGTGATGGCGCAACTAATGCAGCCTTGAACATTGAGCGCGTTTCTACGTGCAACGCTGCAGCAGAAATGTTGCAGCATCCATTTTGGTTTGCTGCTGAAATATCGCTGAGTTGAGTCTGTGCTTCTTTGTGTTTAGTGTGGAATTTATAATGCCACAGGTCTGAGTAATGGAGACCATTAGGTTAACGAATATGGCATAAAGCCATGTCTGTCATTTAGCGCTTTTGCTAATTTAAAGCTTCTTTTTGATACTAACAGCAGAAGAAATTCATAACCTTTAGTGCGGCTGACATTACAATGCAACTAAGGGGGAGAGAAGAATAAGCCGAGTTACAAAATTGTACAGATTAAATAAATAATAGTAAAAAATTGTACATATAAATAAAATTGTCAAGAATTAAGCATGCGCCACCAAAAAGGATCTATGGTGACCGCTTTTGCTGTTAATAAAACAGCCGATTCATTGTGCTTTAGTAGTTCACGGGGGTTCAGGAGAGTGTTTTACTTCTTTCAAGTTAACATTGATCCATCTGTCAGAGTAGAGAATGAAATATTGGGGAGTTTCATTACCTCCGGTATTAGTCCTTTTCTTTTCTTTCTCCACTTTTAATACAAGTTTAGTAAAGTGTTGTTTGTAGTTTGCAATCACGTCAAGAAGATTATTGATGATTGTTTGGATTAAACTTGTTAAAATTCTTCATCGTAGTGCAAATGGACTATCTCAAGCTTGATAGCTTCATCTTGCCTTCGCTCAAGGGGCTCACTATCCAACTATTTAAAGAGGTCGAACAGCTGGGAGTCATCCTAGATGAAAAACTTCTTTGGAAATCGCACGTGCAACTAAAAACATCAAAAGCACTGTCAGCTTCCTTGCAGAGCAAAGGTGTTTTGAAAAAACCTGGAGTCTTCCCTTAGCAAGGTCCTCTGGATCTATACGGCTATCATCTCCTACGCATCGGTGGTCTGGATGAGCAGACTCTCTCTAGCAGGGGTCAAGAGAACCTTGTTCAAACTGCATTGTACTGTTACCGTATATACCTAGTACGGGAGTCCCCGACTACTTCTGGCCCGTCACTAGATGTCCTGGTGAATCTAACTTGGCTTGATGTTTTCGTTCAAGAAAAGACCCTCAAGGACATCTGAATACTAAAACATTGTGGTCAATGGTATGGCGCTTGTTCGGCACTGAACAATAGTGTTTTTATACAATACAAGGTATACAATGTTGCTGTCTGAGGCTCACTCTTGGTCAAACCCTGAGAATGAGCCCGGCAAACACATTCGCTTCCGTATATTCAAGGACGGTTCCAGAACATAACGGGATTCTGACTCTGGTGTCTTCGTGGAATCAACTGCGACTCCACGATACCTGCCGTTGGAGAGAATAGGTCGTTTGGATTCTGGAAGCATTTGGTCGATTATTAGTGATTTTGGAGTTACCAGATCTTTAAAGTGAAATTCGCGCATCGAATTTGCCACCTTATCCTCAGCATTGGCTAGACATCCACCCCATTTCTGAAAGCTAGAGACTCCAGCTATATTTTGAGGGGTTATTTATAAGTCTAGCCCCCGGCGTTTGGATTTTGGAAACATTTTATGTATTATTCGAGATTTTGGAGTTACCAGATCTTCAAAGTGAAATTCGCGCATCGAATTTGCCACCTTATCCTCAGGCTAGCCTCGACATCCACCCCATTTCTATCTGTGTCTGTAGCGACAGCCAGGCTGCGGTCTTGGCCTTGGACAGCCCTTCAACCACCTCTACGATAGTCAAGTCCTGGAACCGAGACCTCTGACTCCTTAGCTAGAATGGGCTCTGAGACTGTGTTTATCGGCCCTGCGTATGTGCGGCCGACAAAATCACTGTTAACAAATGGGTCACTGTGACCCAGTAGCGAGCATGGTAGGCTGAGAGCAACTGCAGTTGGGCGAAACTTATGCTTCCTATCATCTCTGGCAAATGCTGACAGTTTCTTCTGTCACTATGCAGAAGGGACTGTAGGTAGTTGGTTGGGTTAATGAGGGGTAATTTTCTATGGGCAAAGCACTTGGAAAAGGTAGGCAGGCATGGAAAGGGGAGGCGGACCACTTTATGTGTGTCTGTCCCATAAACGCCCGAATCTGGTTTGAGACGTTTGGCACCGATCGACTACCTTGACTCTTTAACACCCCAAGATCTATCCAGATTTTTTCGGAGATCAGGTAGATTCGAAACACATGAACAGGAAACATCAAGTCGTAGTACAATAGACGTAATATCTGAGAGCTGCACTTGCTAGACTGTTTCGACATAGAAATGACAAATCATATTTTTATATGCTTCTCTTTTTTATGAATACAAAATATTTTCATTTATTTTTCATTTGCCAGCAAAGAGTGTAGGCAAGCCCCTGTCGGCCTGCGTTTGTTGTTGGCTAAAACCAAGCTGAGCATCGAATGAATTTGGCAAAGTCCTCGGCTTTGAATGCAGGAATTGCTTGTGGTTTATTCACTTACATAGACCAAAGATTTTACAAAATCGCGGTGTTTTAAATTCCACAATCTTGGCAACTATTTGACATCGGAACTATGGAAGATAATTCGGTTTACTCCAATAAATCGATTGCTGCGTTCTTTCTTTGTGTAGCGGTCCAATTTTTAAAATTAATTTAAGTGTAGCTGTCAAATTTCCGAGCTCCCACTTGCACAGAAGAAACTGCCACAAAATTAAAACAGTGCACTTTTATTGGGACACCCTGTACGAGTCATTGGAGAACCCCATTAGGTGAGTTCATGTTCTGGATGAGCTTCTCATGTTTTTTCTACCTTTGCCTTTGGCTCGTAATAACTTCATTGCACAGCTTATTTCAATTTGCTACTACTAAGAAAAATGCGAAAATAAAAGCCACATCAGCACTGCCATTGTCAGTTTCAACCGCGTCCTGGATAAGGATCTGCGTGGTTGTGGGTAATTTGCATTTTCATAAGCATCGAATTGCGGTGCGACGTACAGTGTTATGAGCCATAAATCTCGTCTAAAGCAAGAAACAAATATTTGAAGCAGCTACAAACAGGAGCTGACAAATTTATGTGAATGCCGATAAGGCACATTCACACGCACATTTTTTGCACAAATATTATTTGTTGGGTAAAATTTAGATTTGATTTTTCCACGCAGTGTTGTTAACCTTTTTCGTACCGATATTTTGAGAAAAGTTTTATTTTAAAAATGTTAGTAATAGAAAGCGAATTAGGTAAAAAATGGCAAGGCAAATTAGTTTGAGCACCATCGATGATTTTTCAGTAATTTCAGATTAAAATGTGATATTTTTTAACATTTCCTGTCCTCTGTAGGCATCTGACAAGATCTAAAGGTATTTTATTGTAATACAAAATTAAAAATTGTGTCTTTCCAATCATTGTGTTTGGGTTAAAAAAAACAAAGTCTATATATGAGGAAAAATTTGAGATTTTGTTCAATGCCCGACCATCTTTAATAAGGAAGGCGTGACATGGCAAATAAATATTTTATTAGAAGGCTAGTAGATCCAAGTTTAATATAAAAGCATAAACTTTTGATTACACAAGTTTATCACAAGTTTAAAAAAAATCTACAAACATTACTGATCTCTATGATTCGTTAACGAACCAAAGGTGCGGAATGGGTTAAAAGATTTAAACGAATTTTATTTTAATACAAAATTAGTGTGGCATTTTTCCAATAATGTTGTGCCAGTTCTGTACAAATCTGGTTATTTTTTAGAGTTTTCAAAGAATTTAAGAATAAAGCCGAAATCTGAGGTTTCTTCAATACCCGCCCATCTTTAACTGGGAAGGCGTGACATGACAAATAAATATTTTATTTAAAGGCTAGTAGATCTAAGTATAATATAAAAAACATATACTTTAAACTACACAAGTTTATTATAAAAAACAAAAACACGGCAAACATTACTAATTTATATGATTAATGAATTAACGAATGAAAGGTACAAAATGGGTTAACAGATCTAAACGGATTTAATTGTAATACGAAATTAGTGTGGTATTTTTTCAATCATTCTGTGGCAGTTTTGTAGAAATGTGGTAATTTTTAGTATTTTTCAAAAATTTAAGAAAAAAGTCTGTATAGGAGGTTTTTCCCAATGCCCGCCCATCTTTAATAGGGAAAACGTGGCATTGCAAATATATATTTTATTAAACTTTAAATTACACAGGTTTACCGTAGTAAAAAAAAACTACAAACATTACCAATTCCCATCGTTAACGAATCAAAGATACGAAATGGGTTAAGCTGAAATGCTTAACAAAAAGAGTTGATTTGCTGCTCCTCGCATAAAGTAAAATTTTTTTTAGGCGATTTATATAATTCAAGATATTTTATCTTTAAGAAATTTATGAAATTTCCAACAAACCTACAACTAATTATTCCGTCATTTTGGTTCCAAATTCGCAAGTTCTCCTTAATGACTGCAAAAAATATGCAGCATTTCGTTTACACTCTTCGACTATTCATTGTACACTAAATAAAAAAAAAAAATAACTATTTACAACAACAAAAGCAACATCATTAGCAAAACAAAACCGAATGGCAGCACTAATAGCCGCCGCATCCGGTGTAATAAACTCATTAAAAGATAAACAAAAAATCAATTAAATATTTTTATGGCCACATTTACCTTGTGGCCACACCGTGTTTCTCGTATTGCCATCACACGCACACATATACACTCATACACACACACACACACAAACATGTATAAATATTCCACATATTCTGCACATTGTGTGCAGCAATCATTTGCCTTCATAGTTATTATTGAATTATTAACGAAAATCGTTTTTCATACAAAACACGGCGCATATGTTCCAGCAGCTACTGGCGAGTCGGCCAGTTTTTGACGCTGCCGCCGCATTATCTTCTCTTTGACTTTTGCCATTCACGTACGTACACAAGTCGTAAAAATTTAACACACCTTACGGCATGATTTTCATTTTCAGTTTTGGTTTACTGAACATTTTCTAGCCAGTCTTTGGTTTGTTTTCTTTCTGATTTTTCTTTTTGTTGCCCCCTTTGGCGCTGTGGCTGGAATCTGAAAATCATTTCGGATAATTGTGCGAAACAATTTCGCATCAAATCATAAAATGCTAAATAGTTCACACAAAAAGGTACTTGAGCGTAGAACGCACTCAGTGGGTGGGCGTTGATACGGGAAGCGCTGTTGGGCAGCGGCGCGGCGTGGCGCGGCGCAGAGCAAATGGGTTCAGCGTGTGAATTCGATAGACAGTGTCTATGACTATGTCTATCTACTTACTTTTTTCGCCACATCAACTAACTATATCGCTAGATATATGAAATTTTAAATTCAAAAAAGTTTGATCTGGACTTTGAATGCTACCTGAATAGGACCGTCTGGTGTCCGTAAGAGAGAAAAGGTTTTAAGGGTTGAAGAGTTTCTTTTATGAATTTAAATCATATTGCTTAATGTGGAATGAAAGAGAAATCTTCAACACACAACATTGATAGAAGAAAATTACAAGAAGCCAAACAGGTAACAAGAAGTCAAACGGAAAAACTAGAAATGTATTCTTCAATCGTGAACAAAGAAGTAAGAAAGGTTGAAGAAAGAAAGACGGAAAATTTGAGTTTTGAATTTAAAAGAGAAGAAATGATGTAAGGAAACAGATTATTTAAAAGGAACTTTAAAAAGAAAAAAATAGTGGAAACAAGTGCAAGTATTTTACACGCACACAGGATTTTATTTTCGGGTGGGCGATTTTGCACCAGCAATTTTTGTATTTATGGAGAGGAGGGGGTTTGGTCCCCTCCTGTGTAGGCCTCTGGCTCTGACTGACTGACTGATTCATCACCTTCCAGCCCAAACCACTGAAGCTATTATTATTACCAGGAAAAGGATTTTGAGGACCTAAAAACCTATAAAAAAGGCAAAATAAAATAGCAAAAAAGGTACGGAAAGGCACTAAAAACTGCCAAAAAGGCAGAAAAAGGCACTAAAAACTGCATAAAAAGGCAAAATAGGGCATTAAAAACTGTTAAAAAGGAAAAACAGTAATTTAAAAATGAGAAAAAATATTTAAAAAATATTAGAAAATCTAAAAAAAAGGGGGAAACGGTATGTATTTTATAATAATTTTATTTCGTCTGACGTATGAAACATACAATATTTATACCTCGTTTTTTGTAAAAGAAAAGCAACATCCATCAAAGTTTTCAAAGATAGTTTAAAAACTAAAACTAAGATATTTTAATTGAAATGTAGGCACATATTTTAAATTCATATTTTAACTTCTCATATAAAAGCATAAAAGCCGTACTTGTATCACATTTGGCATATTTTTTCTTTAAATTTTCCACTGCACAACAAAAAATAACGGCTTAGGAATGATCAAATCAATGTAAAAGCATCGATAAGTTAACGAAATTGCAATGTTGCCACTTAATTTTTTTTTTTTAGTTTCAAGGTATTTTTGCGAAACAAAAGGGGGAAAATATTAAAAACGAAAGAAAAACAAAAAGCCGCTCGACAAATCTTGAAAAAGGCATTTTGTGGCATTTATAGGTAAAATAGGCACTACAAAAAGGCACTGATGGGTGAAAAAGGCAAACTGCCTTTTTAAGGCAAAAAAAGGCAAAATAACAGTGGTATATTTCTAATCAGGAGGACCTAATTCGTGCTCATTTTCAATCAGAAATGCTCTATTTAGCAGCAAACAAAAAAGGCAATTTCCACAAAATCCTTTCCCTGATTATTACAAACATTCAATTTGAACTGTAGATTACTTTTGAAAATTAAGTTCCACTAAGACGGGATATTTTTTAATTCCGTGGCGAATAGTTCAACTCCAAAATAATTCGACATGTATTGATCAATTTTTTTTAAATCAAAATTTAACGGGCTCAATGATGGGTTAAGGTTTGTATACAGGAAAACTATGAAAAAACATGAACCGAAACCAGGCCTATTGACTTCAAATTTGGTGAAAACACTTGAAATGAAAAATAATTATATATGTGTTTTTAATTTATTTTTTAAATCAAAATCTGACAGGGTCAACAAAGGTTTAATTTCAAATATGGTAAAAACATTTCAAATGAGAAATATTTT
Source organism: Melieria crassipennis (assembly GCA_963668005.1). Lineage (NCBI taxonomy): Eukaryota > Metazoa > Arthropoda > Insecta > Diptera > Ulidiidae > Melieria > Melieria crassipennis. The sequence continues at coordinate 37,661,768 of OY764962.1, read as the reverse complement.
GACACTTTTTTTCATTTTTTTCGAAAATTAAAATCTGACTAGGGTTAAAAGTTTCATTTCAAATATGAACATTTCAAATGAGAAATATTTTTACACTTGTTTTATGCCGTAATTTTGTTTTCAATAAATCAATTAATTAATTAATGCTTAAACAAATATTTGTTCTCCTATTTAGCATTGTTTTTCAGGCATCACAATGTGCTTTCATGGCCTCCGAGTGTACTTACTGATAAATCAGCCTTTCTGTCTCTTTTTTATTGACTCCTTTCACTATAACTTTTTACTTAATCTACTAAAAGCTTTCCAATTCCCCCATAAATGTATGTAGATTCCTTCTCTTCTTTGTCACTAACCGAAAGCCAAAACCCTAAAAACTATGAATCTATAAATCTGTGCATATTCTCTCAACGGATCACTCCTACTCTCACGCCTCTGGTCGCATTTTCCAAGTGATTTCTTTTTGTGGTAAATCAACGCATTACAACGCTCATAAATTCGCACAGCATGGTTTACTATGATGGAAAAACTTGTCACTAGCTCCACTTAATCCTATCGCCTCAGCGTCACACAGCTGCTTGGCGCAATCGCGCACGCACGCACACACACATCCCATTCCAACTTCACCTCAACAAAGGCGCATTGTCATTGTACGGCATCGTAAATTACTGTGTCCAGCCGTTGACATGCGATTTGTTGGACGGGTCAGCGGCGTCGAAAGTAATCGGTTAGACGCGCACATGGAACATGCGAAAATGCCAAAGTCGATTGCGTTGCCGCACTTTATGGCAAATGAAGCGCACAAATGTCATGTGCAATTTTGTTTTGTAAGCGAAGTAAGCGAGCGTTAAATCGGCAGCAGCCATCGGATTTACATAAACATGCCAAATAACTGCACGCACGCAGACCAACAGCGAACGCCTAATTTGTATGCCCAACGAGCGCTGCTCTTTTCACTTTAGTTGTTTGTGTTTTCAATTTTGTTGCAGCATCTTCTTGGAATGGAAATTTTGTTAGATTTCGCATTTTGGTAAATTGATAATGGACCGTAGAGTGTTGGTTGCTTGTTTATGTCTCATATGGAAGAAAATATCACGTATACGCACCGTAAAGCTCGAGCAAGTTTTAAGCAGCACGCACGCAAAACATGAGCTAACCTCTTCGCTTTGCCACATCTCTGAGGGTTTTTTTAATTTTCTAAATTGTTTGGGATTTTTCCTTGTGCACTTTGGTTGTATGCGAGACCCCTGGGATGTGTGTCGTGTTTCTATCTGCGCTTCCACAAAGTGTTTCTTCGCCCAAGTATTGCTAAGTATTTTTCTGCACAAAATTCTAAATTTGTACTGGCAGCTGGAAACTGCAGCAATCGTTCGACTAATAGTTTCATTTTGCTCAATTTATGTTCATGTGTGTGTGTGTGTGTGGTTGCTTCAAAGTTTCTAGCAATTTGTTGATGGCAATAAGGCAACGCTTGTAAAAATACACAATTTTTGTTATGCGAATGTGTTATTGTGAACTGCACTTTGTGTTTGCGCGTTTGTTTGTTTGCGTATTGCAGCCAAATGCAATTAATTGCATTTTAATTGTACGTTTTAATTAAACGCAGTTGGCTGGTGCAGCGTCTGGATCGCTTCAATTAGTGCCGCCTAAAAATACCAGATTGCGAAATTACGGCCAATGTGCAATATGGGAATTTCGAAATAACAATTTGTGTGTTAAAATTAAACGATTTTTTATAGACATCAAAAGATTTTGTGCGGTTATGATTGACACTAAAATTTTAATTTGAAGCACTAAATACTTTCGATATTTTCTAATTAAATTTGCGATTGTCAATTTGGGTGACTGGCTACTCAGATATCGATGGTATCTGTTAAGTGGACGATTCGGCAACTTAGATGCCCTTCTAGACAAGTTAGTGGTAGTTATACTACTGGCTACATTTGAACTTTACGCCAGAACTCACACAATTCACGTAGCTTAGAAACGCCGGTGTCATCTCTTCTCATGGCGCAACGCTTCCTATCATTTGTGATAGGAAGCGTACATTAGCTCTTCTGGGTGTTAAAGGACTGAGATTTCCATACTCACAAGGACACGAGGATCAAGGACAAGTATATGAGTTTGACAGTCAGGCTGCACTTAAGGCTCTGGAGAACGCACGAGTAACTTCCAAGACTGTCCAAGAATGTAAGATGAAGCTTAGGTCGGTTGCGCGACGTAATCAGCCACAACTTATCTGGGTTTCTGGTCACTGTGGTGTTTAAGGTACCAAAATTGAATCAAATTCTGTGTAAACAGCTTACATAGGGAGCGTTGGTCTAGTTTGGGAAGCTGCAGGACTACCAACTGTTTTGTATTGGGGCCAAGCAGGAAGACAGGGGCATTCCTTCTGAATTTACGAAAGAAAGATCTTCGCCGGATTGTCGGACTAATCACAGGACACAATCGGCATCAATGGGCATCATCGAGGATCCAACTTGCGCATCTTTGCTGGAGGAGATAGACAGCACAAAGCACTTTCTCTGTACAAATCCCGCATTGGTTATAACCAGATTGCGCATTTTGGGTTCAGATGTTATGAGAATGGACGAGGTCTATTCTCTTACCCTGCGCGATCACCTGAAATTCATTAAAGAATCCAAGAAGTTCGTGCAGGTTCGTGTAGTGCCTATTCCTTCCCTACTACTATCTTTCTTTACCCCAGCTCGCTATCGTCTATCACCCTTTTTCGCTCGAGTCTTAAGCACAACGGGCTATCTAGCGTGAGTGCTTGAGAAATTGAATCTTCTAGGGTTTACTCATATATTCCATTCTATTCCAAGCCACTCACTGGACAGTGGACAGGTGGGCTGTTTTCGCTGGTGCCCCGTGTAGCTGTATATTTGTTTTCTTTTTACAGGATCATCTGAAGGTCGGAATTTTTGAACTGGGGTATGTTGATGGGCTAGGGAACATTTAAGTGACAGGAAAAGTTGGAAGAGTTGGAAGAGTGCGGGACCATGCAACCAGATATGAGTTGAACTCACGACCTCTGGGATGATAGGCTAATGCACTTACGTTAGGCTATCGCTACTGCTGATGCAATTTATGGATTTCTTGTTTTAGCGCGAGCTTCAGCGCCGTTCAAGCATATTTTTGCAATCAAAAAATTTATAAAAAATTACTTGCCCATTACTTTTTCAAGTAATTACACATAAACAGCGCATAATTAAGTGATAATTAGGCCAACAATGCCATTAATTGCCTTAATAATTCATTAAAACCATCGCTAAACATTTAATGTACAATTCAACTGCTAAATAAATAATTTGTTGGCGCATAAAATAAGCGTCGGAAAGACCGCCAGCAAACCATAAGCAATCACAAGAACCAATTATAAATTCATACTTCATTCAGTTTTCATGCCATGAATTCATTATGACTCAGAGGGCGTTCAGCTGCGGCGGCTGCTGATGTCGCTGTGGGTGTTGTTGCTGATGTTGATGTTGAAATTGGTGTCAAATGTTGTTTGCCCAACTGTCGGCTCGCCACTTTGCCATGCATCTCTTCAGCTTTGCATAAAATCTGTATGTCCTGTGTCAGGACATACAATGGTCACTTTTATTTTATGCCTTTTTTGCCTAAATCCGCATGATTAATGAATGCTGCCCCCAGGAAAATGCTAATAGACTCAACAAACCAGCATGGACAGGAAATGTGAAATAATCAAGCATCAAAAATTTGTTGTGCCACTTGTTACCCACTCGGATTGCGGCACTTTGTCTGTCTGTCTGTCCGGTTTGGTTGCGGCTCTTGTGCGCATTTTCCCCACTCAAGTGGCCGCACTTTGCGGTTTCAAACGCCCTTCTAGTCATGGAATATTTATTGTTGCTGATTTCATAATGAATGGGTTGGTGGTGTCCCGCGGGAGTCAACAACTCGAAAGTGTTTTTTAAGCGCTTCAACATGTTTATGAGACGCACTTGATTTACTATTTACTAAATTTATTACTGGAGATACTCATTCGTATTGACAGTGTCAGCTGAACGAGGTTGTTGACGTTGACATCGCGAGCGTAAATCAGTTTAGCACGTTTGCATGCTGTACTTGTTGTTGTTTACTGGTGTGTAGTTTTGTTATTAATTACGCTGGCTGTAGGAAATTTCTGGATGGATCCTGTCAATCACTGACTGTCAACATTGCAGCTCGTCTTTTGAGAGCATTGAGTTCAAATTTCATTGCCAACGCAATGTCCTAATTCCATTTTTCCATAATGTTTTGATTTTATGTGCTGGGTTTTATCCTTTGAGTGTTTCATATTTTTGGCATTCGGTTATGACTTTGTTTACTTGTTCTTTTTATAGAAATTTGATGCAAACGTAAACAAATTTTTGCATTGTTTTTCTCAACACAAACAAGGATATCACGCAAGAAAGATGATTGCTCTTATGCCTTGAGGCCAAAAAACAGTATTAAAGTAGCCAATAAAGCATTCAAGAGTTGAGTATAGTTAACCCATTCGAGACCGATTGCACACCATGTGTGCAATGGATTTCCGAGGCTATAAGACAGCCTGCACACCGTGTGTGCAATAACAGTAATGTCCAATTACACTGAGCAACAGCCAAAATTTTTCCGAGTTGTAGTAAACCTTTTCTAAAGGATTTTTGGACGCTGATCACAACTGCGTACTTAGTTTTTTGATTGTTTGAGCGGTTTGTAAGTTATTGGTGGTTTTTGCTAGGAGATGTTTTCCATGATTTTTCATCTTTGAATTTTTATTGCATTTATAATATGTTGAAAAACACGATAATTTTTTTATGACACAATAACGAACCCTCAAGCTATAATTTTGACCATAGTCGATTTCGATTGGTCAAGGGTTAACACGGCTATGGCTCTTCAAAGTTAAATTTTCGCGAATTTTTTATAAAAATTCATATAAATTCGGGGTTGCAATTTTCAACTAGGAGTTAGTGTGCAATGTATAGTGTAAGGTTGTAACTTAAACTTATAGAACAGATTTTTTGTGTTGCATGAGCCATTCTCGGCCTATACTCATTAGAGTGTAAATGCGACTTCACCTTCTGAACACGAGTTTGTATTGAAATCTCCTAATGCTCTTGGCGTCATTGACGAAAGTATCTAAAGTATTTTCGCAAGCGTCAATATTTGTCTTTTAAAGGGCATTAACAAAATTTGAATTGGTTCATTACTGTAGGAGCTATTCTAAAAAGAGTTGCATCACACAAGTAAAAATTTCAACCACACACACTTAGCAAACTACTTGTTGTTTTTCCATATTTCATTGCGACATATTTTCAGGGCGCAAAAAAATCAAAATACGAAAGGTGAAAATTTTATGAATTAAGGGCGTTTGATGAATGTAGCATTTTTATATTGCTGCCTAAAATTGTGCTCCAATATTATAGCTCAAAAGTAAATCCTTGCTTTTGTTGCTGAATTTATGAATGGAGAAGTTACATATTTGTACACATACTCTATTACAAACATGGTATTTCAAAAATGTCTTTTTTAATTGAAAGCCGCAACATTCTTCTTTCACTATATGACAATATATATTTTTTGGAAGCAAAATTCTTTTGTGTATTCGCAATCTTGCAAAGTAACTGAAAATTTGACTTTGCAAATGAATAACTCTTGCAAATTTGAACCGATTTTAATGTTTTACATTTTAAATACATAGCTAGAGTATTGTTAATCTATATTAAAAAAATGGCATTTAAGACTTCAGGTTTGTAGGAGCTACGTGCATGTCATGGTCAAAAAACATGTAAAACGCCCTCTAAGGAAAACCATCAATATTTCCTAAGCCGCTCAAACAATCAAAAAACTAAGTACGCAGTTGTGATCAGCGTCCAAAAATCCTTTAGAAAAGTATGGTTTGATTTCAGAAAAAAAAAATAATGTCGATTTTGTTGCTCTGTGTTATCAGTTATTCTTAGTAAACTAGTCGTCGAAATAAGATTTTTCTGGAACTAATGAAATCTGTAAAGTACAGGAAAACAAAATTTGGCATTGGTTTTACTGTGTACCAAAAAATCTAAAAATTATCTGAAATGAATGAAAATTAACAATACAAAGAAAAAAGAATTTCGCTCCTGGGTGTGTGTTCGAAAAAAATCGTCGTCTCGAATGGGTTAATGTAATCAAAAGTATATTCAAATCGTAAACGTTTTGTTAGTTTGTAGGAGAAATTTCAAGTTGATGTATCAAAAATGCTTCAATAATAAAACGCAGTAACGATTGTCGTCCTGTGGTTGGTATTCGATTATTTCCGAGCGCAAATTACAATAAACGAATGCTAGTTTTAAGTGGAGCAATAGGTGTTCCTATACTAGAATAGGTTAGCTATTTTTCTGAAAAAGTTTCCAACCAACCAATCAAAACAGTTTGTGATTTCACTAGCGCGATCTAGGAACTTAGAGTATGGGCCCTGTAGGGCCTGATTGTGAAGGCCCAGGGCGTTTAGTTTCGGAAGACATTCCAGCACCAGTTTCGAGTATACCTGGTGCGGTCGTAATGCCTTGATTGATCTCTTTATAAGGAAGATTAAATTTGATATTTCAGGAGTTTGTCCAGCCATCAAGGCGGCACATTGACGGGACTTAAATACCTGTTAGAAAAACGCATTTAAATTTGATTTAAGGGGTCATTCTCATGTGAAATTTTGTAAAAATCAATTTTTTTTTAACATATTTGGAATGTATCATCCTTGAAGAAGGTGCTGTTGCTGCTGCTTTATTGGAAAATTTCAAGTATTTCGGCTTCTACAGACATTTATATAACGAGCGGTCAAGGTTTCTAGCAAGGATTCAATCAGTTAGTCAAAACTTTAAACGTGTTTTTCTCGGAACGCCTTTTTTTGAAATGGCGGGGATGATTTAAAAAAAACCATTCATCCGATCTCTCTGCGATTTTGTCACGTCATTCTACATACTGTTAGCTATCGCCCCTAATAAATTCACTCTGATATGTTAAAAATTTCATTTTTTTTTTTCATTGCTAAAATCTTCAAAAACAACCATTTTTTACTGCTCTAACTTCCAATGCCTGCCATTTTGTGAGATTCTTATGAAAAAATTCAAATTTACTACGGGCGAGAGGTACGTTCATACTGATTAAGAATTTCTTTGAAATTTATGTTTCAGATAATCCTGTGACTCAAAACAATCCCCGCCAGCTGACCATGACGCGGCAGAAGCCGTGTCTTTAATCGAAAAAAAGTGTTTGAAAACATTAAAAAAATTTGTTTCTTTTAATTTTTGTACCATAACAATGAATAAATTAAAGTGGAATATCTTTTTTTGATAATTCCTCGTATTCACAAAGGAAATAATTTCTGAAAAATGTCCATTTTTCCTGTCCGCGCATGAGAATGACCCCTGAAAAGAAAAGCGCGCTGAGAAAAAATTTCTTTTAAAATGCAATAATAGGTGTAACGTAATTGTCAGATAGTTTCTATAAGTAGATAGTTACAATAGGTTAGGTTCAGGTGGCTGCCTCTTTCATACTTGGAGGGTTTGCCATTGCCTGCCAAGAGCACACTTGTGCGATCCTTGTAATTCTCGTCTGCTTCATGTGGATAGCGATAAAAGTACTCGTAGCTGAGCATTTCACCATCCCCAGCTAGGATTCGAACCTAGGGCCTCGGTATAAAAACGAGCGCGCTACTGGACTGTCGAAGCCGGCAGATGGTCACGAAAAATAAATAAATTTTTTTATTTCTCTAAAACCCTCAAATAATTTAAGTATTCAATGCTAACGCTTCACATCTTTAAAACACACAACGCACACAAAAATCAATACACAGCGCCACAAGAAGTCCATACACATTTGGCTGACATAAATTCACATTTGCACCCAGCCAACACAGCCAGCAAGCGCTCATATGGCGATATGTAATCGCAATTGAAACCTTAAAATAACAATAAAGAATCTAAATGTTGGCTTCTAACGACGTCTTCTGGTTTTAACGATTTTTATTGTAAAAATATTGCCACACAATGTCAGCAAAGTTATGCTCAAGAGCCGCATTGGGTAATAAGTATTTATGGTAATTGCCAAATTTTGTTGGTACAAAAATGTGCCGAAAATGATGAACCAAGAATAGGAGCAGAAATAGAAAGAAGTATAAATAACATACCGAAAAATGTGACTTCAAACTGAATGGAAACTGATATGGAAATTGTTGTAAAATTAACTCCAAAGCGCATCAAATGAATGTTCCGAAGAATTTGCAGCCATTTAAGAATTCGAGGTTTAACACTGGTAAATATTTATAAATTAAAATCTGCTAAAATCTGCTTACTCAGCCATGAGTAAAATTAGCAAATGTTATTCCAAGGAAGGACATATCATCCTTTTTGCAGGGACTTTATTATACTTTTTTAAGAAAATAAGTGCAATGTATTAATTAAAATGCAACATAATTTTTTTTTAGTGTATGCGAGTTTCAAGCTCGAAAATTGGCAATTTAAATCCCATAACAATATAACAAAAAAATAACAAAATTTAAAAAAAAATATAACCAAAAAAAAATAAAATATTTCATTTGGCTTTAAATTAAACTACAAATATTGCGACTGTCATCTGCACAGAAATTAGAATGGAATGTAATAATTGATGAAAACTGGTTTTCTGCAGGTAATTTTGGTTTGTCAATTTGTTCTGGCACAAATAAATGTATTGAAGCAATTAAAAATGAATTCATACTCAAAATCGAGTAAGAAAACAAAAAATGTGTTTTCATATTAGCTATGAAGCACCGTAATCAAGATTTTTTTTAATAGTTATCCGCCACGTAAAAGAATAAAATCATATTGAAAAGTTATGAAGCAACGTAAAAATAAAAATCTTAAAATAATATTAATCGGCAATGAAAAAACAAAACGTTATATTTAAAAGTTACGAAGCAACGTAAAAACAATTTCCTAATTTAATAACACTGTGCAAGTCGAAAAATGCAACAAGCGGGGAACCTACTGAGCGACTTTTCTAGAGGTGTACTCAGTTGAGATCCACCAGGCGTTTGGCTGGATCGGCTCTAGTTTATGAGAAATCCGACTTTGAATTTTGCTCATTTCAGTCGAGTTCGTCGCTTAAGTCTTCGAACGTTCAAATGCTAATTAGTCCTAAATCGTTCTGAATATCGCTTTACTGTCTTCGGCAAGTTTGTAGATATTTTAACGACCAACAAATTTGCTTAAGACACCAATCCAAAAAAAAATACATTCAAACTGTGTTTTCGACAAAAATGTCCCAAAAACCCCACTTTCGTCGAGGCATAAATGCAGTATAGCGAACCCTCGTGAACAAAATAAGTGAGTATGCTTTTAAATAGAGGGTTGGCTTCTGCATCTAACAAACTAAAATTTTTGCCTGGGAAACGTCCATAAAAAGCGTGGCTCGGGGTCAAACTTCAAACTTTTTATTAAAAAAACTCAATTAACCTCGAACTGATTTACACGATATGGGTATCAAACGAAAGATATTTTGTATATCTTTCTTCTGATGTGCAACATTAGATACGTGAAATGTACTAATAAAAAGTTTTAAGTGAAAAAAACATTTTTTATAAAAAAAACATTTTTTTTTAAATTTGTTAACGGATTTTTTTCTCGAAAAAATCCATTACTAAGGTACAATAAGTTTGATACCATATTGTAGCCTGTGAAATTCTCTTTAAATCGCAATTTTGTTTTCTGAAATATCCTTTCAGATGCCCTAGGTTCGAGTCCCAGCTCGAGCTGATGAAACGCTCCTCTTTCACTTGAAATGTGTGTTGTAGCACATGTTGAAAAAAAATAATGTTACGTACACATTTCAATAAATCTAGTGAAATATGTGGTATCCTCCTCCCCTATCGTTTCTCGTCTCCTACCCGCCCCATGGGCATAGTAGAATGGTCCAAATAGGCTGAGTACTATGTAGGGCTTGTAGCTTTCCTGCTTCATCATCATCATCATAGCCATGTGTAGGGTTAACAGATAATAAATCAAAGTAGGACCCATCTCCCTTTTGGTTTAAAATCAAATGTTCCTCATGTTTGTTAAAATGTTTTTTTATTTTTTCACGAAATAAAATTTTCATCTGGTAACCCTCCTATGAACTGTCACTAAACATTTGCTTAGTGAAATTTTAAAATATATGTATTTACATCCGTTGAGTATTTACATCCGTTGAGTTGGGTTTACAGATGATATCTCAAAGTGTCCTATTTCCTTTTTTGCTAAAAGTAAAATGCTCCTCCTTGTGACCCAAACGATCCTTTTTTTCTCCTAAGCTAAGTTTTCATTTGGCGCAATCACTAAACATTAATTTACTGCATATTTTTTAAATTTTTAAAACATCTGAGTGCTTGTTTAAATTGTATTTAATTAAATTTTATTTTATTTTATTTTTCAGTCTTGTCTGAGAAACAGTCAGCCGGACAATAAGCCCAACGAATCGATAAAGCAATTAAGCCCATTTATCAGCCAAAGCTCAGCCCATACGGCCGACGATGACGATTATATATGAAAGGTGAAAATAATCGCTTGCGTGCGTCCTGCAAAGGGGCGCGTGGACTTCAATTTAGTAGACAAAAACAAGTAAATCACAGACGCAAAAACACGAATAGAAGCTAACAAATTGGTCAAAACGGAAAAGGTTATTTTCGCGCCTACAAACGAAATAAAAGATTTTGAATAGAAAAATTCAAGCAAAACAAAGCAAAGCATGACAATATCAAATATATCACCTTTAAATGTGCCAATGAAAGGCAATCGGACTGCAAATCAGTGAATGTGAACGTGAAAGTGAGCGGTTAATCTCCACCAAAGAAATAAAGGAAACAGCAATCAAAATGAAGATGTAACTGACAAGCAGTCGGCTGCTTAAATGTGGTCGAGTTGCATTAAGCAGCGCAAAAATTATATAATACGCAGAATTGGCACTGTCGTGTAGGCTTTGCATATAATTGGGGTCGCGTTATCGGATTAAACTCCTCCTTGGCTGACTGTCATTCGTACGCTGATAAGCTTAGCAACTGCAGCCGCACACACTCAGTATTTAGTAGCGTTTTTGTTGTCGACACGCCCAAAACGCTTGCAAAGCGTAATAATGCTTGCCAGATGCGAAACGAGTGGAAATCACACAGCCAGGTAAGTGACCAGTTTTTATTGAACAAGAAACAACATAATCAAAGCTACGTCAACTGTCGAACTGAAATTCACATGCAACATTTTCACTCACACACCCCAAACACGCACACACACACACACACACGCAGCCATTTGCTGACGTTGGCAAGCGTGAAAAATTACAAGCAAAAAGTCAAGAAAAAGCAACCAAGTTAACACGCAAAACTATTTGAACATTCACATTTTTGGCCGCTTGATCTGAACATTGCTTTCGTTCTGATTTCCTGCGCGCGCTCGCAACAGAAATCAAACCCCATTCGGCCTCAATTCGGTTCAGCTCGACGGTCAATGTCACACTGCCCAAAGCTCAACAATTTTGCGCTGCTCAACTTCGAAAGCAAATGCAAAACACCAAAGCCCGCCGCCACTTGGCGCAATGCGAGAATGTTGCGGCGCACAGTGGCTCAATTTGTCATTTCAGGTTGCAAAATTAATAACTCCTGAACGAATAGAGATAATTGGAAAATTTTTTTTGCTGTTGATTAGAAATTCATCAGGCTATTGTATTCTCAAAAATAAACTCAATTGAAGTACAGGGTGCTACGTAATACTTTGTCAAAGTTCGGCTTACTGTAAATAAGAATAATGCGAGCAACAATGATAAGTTTTAGTTGCAAAATTAATGAAAATGCATTAAAAAAGATGAAAAGTAATAAGAAATTTAAGAAACAAGCTGAAAGAGTCAAATTTAAAGATAAAAATTAATAAATTTTGCTTTCAAAATTAGAACCAGAATTCGAAAAATTTACATAAAAAGTCAATTTTTCTTTGGACAAAACAGTGCTAAAGTTTTATTATGACTATATTTGATGGGTAGCACGTTGGGTGGGGTGCGAATACTGTTTTTTATTCTTTTAACACGACCCGGGCTTGCTGGTAAAACTGCTTCCACTATAACGCCTTTCATTTTCTCCTGATCCTTATTTTATTTTATGACCAAAGCTTCTGACAGGTGGATGGTAGTTATTGTTTCCGTTGCCTCCATAAGCTTCCTTTTTTATTAAATGACGCACAGTCCGAATTGACTTTTTCGGCCTTCCTTTTGCCGCCTTTTATGTCGATGGTTGGTCATCGCTTATGCTACATGCATCTCCTGCATCGAAGCAAATTGTTTTTTCCAACCACTCCTCATTATTCTGGACAAAATTGAATTTGGTACGGTTTGCCGCAATCCATTACAACTTTATAGTGCGATAAGTTCTGGATATCTTCTCTTTAGTCATAGATATGTTGGCTGCAGGCAAACTTAACCAACGTAACCAATTTCTTTAGTAACAGCCAGAAAAAACTTCTCCTTTGTCTTCGAAATAGTAAATATTTCAAACAGCTTCGAATTTTTCAAAAACATCTTTGTGCTTCTTCTTCGGTTTAATTGCAGTGGCGGAGTTGAAGTTATGTTTAGTTCAAATTAAATTCGAAACTAACTTCACTTACTCCAAACTCCTTTATTTATAAGTAGGATTTGCATATGCATTCAAATAGCAGGTACTAAGCTTCTAGTACTAGCAGGTACCTAAACAGTTGTTAGGTTTTCCCGCGTTGTGGGATTTTTGAACAGCCCAGACACATAAGTGAGCTTTAGACATTGCACATAGATACTTATGTCTGCTTTTTGATTTTCAATAACTAATTGTTTCATTGGCGCGGTTCAACTCAACGACTAATGGCGACTGACTGAGTTTTGCTCAAATTAAAAAAAAAACGTTATGCCAGGCACAGTGTTAGTATTTTGTTAAAAACAAAAACATTACATCAAAGGATACATGATAGCTTGTCAACTTGTTTTTCGTACGTGCGAACTACGCATCCAGCAGAAGTACTCTTTACTTCGAGCTTACAGCAATATACGCAAAAAAAAAGTCGACTTAATATGAAGTTGCAAGCTTGTATCACATCTTAAATGAAGCCAAAATCCAAATTTGCATGCCCTGGCAACGATTATAATCGCGTGTAAGTGATTCACTATCAAAATCTTGACGAACTTGTTCGAACGCACGCACCCGAAAGCACAAAATTGCGCGAGGTGGCCACAGAAAAATCGCTGTAAAATCCAGTCGGGCAAAATCGGGCACCCGATCTCTTTAGGGCAGTACTCACAGAAGACTAGTGAACAATTTTCCCAAAGACGGAACCGTGGCAAGTATGGCCTTTTTTTTGAAAGTCTATCGAAAGTTCAAAAAGAGTGATAAAAATAGTGCTTCAAGTGTGTGCCTATGAAAAGACAACAACAACAACCAACTTTTTTTTTCTATATTTAATTATTTACTACAAATGCCTTCTTTTACGATGCTGGTGCAAAAAGTTTCAATCAATTTGCTCTTTTCCGTATTTTAAAACTTCAGCGTTGCCGAAAAAGTGCAAATTGCTGATATTATTTCACACTCTAAAAATTGCTCAACTTTGACGGGCTCTACAAGCAAAACTATTTGTCCAATTTAGTTAAGGTTTTCGAATTTCTTAGGTCCAAGCATTTATCTATCGGACAAGTATAACAGTTTCCCCCAAATCGAACATGACAAAATCGACTTTTGCAACCTACGTCGGCAGAATCAGCCACTGTGCGGCGTGGCAGGAAGCAGGAAGCGCGCGCGTCGCTAAGGAAGTCGGCAAATTTGCTACAATTTTATTATTTAGCTGCGTGCCACTGCCGCTGCTTTGCATTTTGTCATTCGGCGCTTATTATTATTGTTGTTATTTGTTAAGTTGTGCCCAAAAAATGGCCACAAATTAATGCACAGTTCCGGTCACAAAATTTAATGTGTTAGTTTTGTTCGCAGACGCCTTCAATGTAATTTCTTCATTTTTAGCGTTGTTTTCTTGTACTTTTTTTGGATAATGACATTTGCTCATTGAGTGTTGTTGGTGTTTGCAATTATCGAATTAAGTTTGTGCCATTTTGATGATTTATTTGATTTGTTTATGTTTTCACTATTCAATTGTTCAGAATAATTCGATTTTTGTAATCACTCTAACAGCATTCTTATTGACATTACAACATTTTGCAGCAAACTACCCACTTAAGCATTAATGTAGCATTGGGTCTGAGTTGGACTGTTCAGCCCGAAAATTCGATATCAACTCAATCTGATGCTAATGTGGTCAATTTGCATAATAACTGAGCGCTAAGCGGGACACAGCTCGGTTTTCCATCACACTGGCACTCTGGCCTCCACATTGTGTGTAGGTGACTGTGCAAAAATATTTTACAGTTTTCAGTTATCCTTATCAATAGTTGTTTGTGTCAAATTTTGGCAAACTTTAATGTCATCAAAGGTTAAATTTGAGCTTTCTACGAAAATTATTGAAAGTTTAAATATGGATACCTTTTTGAATACATTTTTTGTATTAATTTATTTGAATAAATTTTTTTGTATTTTTAGAAATTGGACTGTATTGGACTTTATTGCCTTCAATCTGGCCTTCGACAATGTTCAGTCTTCGTGTATCAATAATCTTCTAATTTTAAATGTTATTTATTTGTATATTTATTTTTTTTTTCGTTTAGCCAACAATCAATCATGGCAATCTTGTGCCAATCATGGCAACTTTCTTACTTTCAGTACCGGCAGCGAAGTGACATGAACTTAACACATGAGACATAAACTTAAACTTAAACTTAAAATGTTTTCAAGTAACTTTTAATGCGAAACGGAATCCCCTACATCTTTCGTATTCCATTTCCGATTCAGTGCTAAAATCGGTTATTGAAATGAAATTATGAAGTGTTTTCTTCGACACTAAACTAAGTTTTCCAACTCATACCAACTTTATTGTTTCAAAATCGTATGCCATGTAGGGTTTTGTTCGTCGGAATAGTGCTGCCTTTTCGAATCCGTTTCTTTGTGATCAATCTAATAAGTGGGCCTATTGATTGCCCTCATCTTTTAGTAAGAATAGCTTTTAATGTTCCTAAACGGAGCCTGCGGCGTTAGGATACCTTTTATTTAGATGCTCCTAGAATGAATTATGCTAGAAATGGACCTCTATTTAGGGCCCTTTCAGAGTCAAACAATGTTGCAAATTTAGATGTGTCACTTCCGAAGAAATTTTTGTTAAATAGTTTAAGTAAATAGTTGTAATAAAAAAATTCTAATTGTAATTTATTAATATTTTCTATAGTCAGTAAGTGCATTAAAATAAATTTGAAGTTGATATTGTGGGTCAGTGTAATCTTAGGTGACAATATGGTACTCAGCGTCATTTTCCATACTAAAACATCAGACATGAAATACAGAAGCAATGTTTTGGTAGGAAAACATGATGATAGTCGATTTTAGAGCCTCACAATTGGCATTGAATAGGTTTCAAAATAAGAACTGAGATGATAAACCAATTTTGTATGTACTATACTAGTGTGTCCAAAAACTACACAGCGCGGGTAATTCTTTTCGCCGAAATATTCTTTTCGTAGGTTGGCAGCACTTCTACAGACATCCATGTCAAATTTATAGTCAAAAATGTCATTAGTGTTTCAGTTACAATTGGTTTTGTACGACACAAAAAGTGAACTTTTCAATGTCTGAAATTATTCAACAAAGAAGTGCGATTAAGTTTTGTTTTCTGAGTGTAATAACCACTACGGAAACGGTGAGAATGTTTCAGAAGGCATACGGAGATCAAGTTCTATCAAAAACAACAACATTTGACTGGTACAGAGGCAGACAACGCACTGAAAACGAAGAGCATCCCGGGCGACCAACCACATCAACTGATGAGCACCACGTCAATGAAATCAAAGAATTGATGCTTGCAAACTGTCGATTAACATTAAGAGACCTTGCTGATGACATTTCCGAGTGGTACCGAAAACTCTGACAATACGCCATCACACATTGAATTCGTTCTTCGTGGCCAATTCGCCAAAAATGCGACCCATATCGGTCCGCAACCTCCGTATTTGTCTGATTTAGTTCCGTGTGACTTCTGGCTATTCGCTAAACTCAAAAGACCGCTTGGGGGACATCGTTTTGAGTCAATTGAGGAGATAAAAGGAGTTGGAGGCCATTACAGAAAATTACTATTTGGGATGTTTCGAGGACTGGAAAAAACGTTGGCATAACTTCATTGCATCGAAGGGGGAGTACTTTGAAGGCTATGAAATCGATTTAGAACAATAAATAAAGATTTTTCATTTTATAACCCAATTTCAGGTATTTTTTGTACACAGTGGTGTGTTTCTTTAAAAACCTTGCGACGAACTTTTCCCCTCAAACATTCAGGCTTCCGATTCACTGTTGTGCATTTCAGGTTGAGATGTCAGATATTGAAACTGCCCTAAACTTGGTCAAAGAGAACACCAGACATTGCGATTTTCTTAATTTCTGGTTGGTTTGATTTCTAGAAGGTCTAAGTCCTGATTTATCGCAACGCACAGTGATTTGTTTCATGGACAAAATTCAATAAATTTATAATCTCAGAATGTAATGATTTTGATGTGATTTTAAAGGTAAAACTCCAACTAAGAACATCCCCAAAAAAATTTGCAAAAAATTAATTTATGTGTGTGCAAGAGCTGCTTAAAGTCGAAACTTTTTTACAAAAACATTTAAACACATGTTTTCGGTTTTTTAGTGTATGAAGAAAAAAAAAAATCGTAAAAGTACATGGTTAGCAAAAAGTTGCTAAAACTTTGTATAGATTAAGAACTGGGCATTTTCGTTTTTAATGTTTTCTCAAAATTTATAAAGCTGAGCGTTTAAATTAAAAAAATTTTCAAAATTAAAAACCTGAAAATTTGCAAAACTTATAGGAAAATATCTAAAAAGTATGTGAATTTCCTGGATTTTTTTTACATTTTAAGAAGTATTTTTTCTTTATCGAATAATGTAACTAATCTGTAAGAATTTGTTTTCAAAGACTAAATTTAAATAAGTAAATAAATAAATAAACACATCCTCCGATATCTTCCGATCTCAGAAAATAATTCAATCTGAAAAATAGTCTAAACACCTATTTTTCGACAAAATCTATTTTATTGATCCCTGAAAGTATGCAATCAACATGAAAAAAGAAAAAACTACAAATGCAATACATAAATCTATTATTATCGTTTTGATTGAATGGAATCGATTCAATTTTCAAGTTTTCAATTAACCCATTGCTACCTAATGGGTAAAATTTTACCCATGAAAATAGATTTTTTTTTTAAATCACAAAAAAGTCAATGTTTGAGATCTCTCAAATCCATTGATAGGGATAGTTAGGGTAAAGATGGAACTACCTTAACCTAGTGAAGGTCACCCTAAAATTTCGCCATCTAGCTAGAGTTACCAAACCCCAAAAATCGTGAATTTTCCGGATGTGGAAAATGTGGCGAAACGTAGTGGCCTTAAAACTTCACAAAAATCTTCCTCCTAGCTCACCTGTAAAAAATACACCTTTTGCTCACGTGTTTAGCTGATCACTTCACAAAGTATGGAAAAAAGCTTCGTAATGGGTACAAAATACCTAATGAATATCTCAGCAACGTGCAGAGATATAAAGCTTAAATTCGTTTGTTTCTGATCATTTTGGGTCACTTCCAGGTCGTGTATGAAATTTTATGAAAATCGCAGTCCATTTGCAGCTAACACTAAACATATTTAGCATACTTTTGGGGTGACTTCTAATTGTCAAAACCTTTCTGCTGGCACATTTTCTGTTGGTTCTAAGTTGTATGGTTTTTCTTCAAAGTTCTTTCCAAAATTTAGTCAAAGACTTGTAAAATGTTTGCATTTTGGTATACTCGACTTAAGTATTTCGCAATATAACAACTATCTGAATAAATTGTCATTAAGCTTAATGAGTAACTTTGTGTTTCCTCACACTTTACATATTTCCAATAACTGTAAAAAAATTCTTCATAGTTATGCAAATTTTACTTGTTCCGCATACAAAGAAAAAAACATATTTTGGTCTACAAAATTAAGCCTTTATAGGCCAATTCGTGTGACTCCGCGGCAAGCACATAAATTTGCATTGTTTTGTTTCGTGTTTGACTGATTTATGATAATTCTCTACAAACATTTCAGCGCAAGCAAAGCTTTGCACCAACAATATGAACCACAAAGCCCACAGCAGAAGAAAATAACAAAACCAAAATAAAACCAAATTCAGTTCACTTAATATTCTTTCTGCTGCAGTCGCTGTGAAAGTTGCTTTAATTAATTTGGTGCACGGCATCCGTACTGCAAGCACAAGCAGAGACTATGGGAAAACCCCAGTAAGCGCTGGCATTATTGAAAAGAAATTCCTTGGAGGAAGAAGGCAAAAAATTAATAAATAGACACAATCAATTTTGGCTTCAGGCGTCAGAAATTTCTGCTACTTGTTAGACGCGACAATCCTCGCCGCGCTGTCAGTACTTGGCTCAACTCTAAGCACTCCACTCCATTAGCCAGGCAGCGCAACGAAGCGATAACAATTCGGGTGGCGCAGCTATGGAAACAGGCTGTCGAGGTTTAATTAAAGGCTTTTTGGCGCGCCCCCAAAAATTGATTAAAAAAAAATCCCACAAACTGCCACACACGCGCAACTTTAGTTGATGCCACACGGAACTCTTAATTAAAGCACGCAAACTAATAATTGCAGAGACACACACACATGCACACGCACACACACACGCAGATATTAAATGCACACGCATGCGTGCACATTTGCCATACATTGCACCGAGTGGCGCTCAATTTTATTATATTTGCTGCTGCCCTTGTTGTCGTTGCCGTAGTTGTCGCTTTTGTTATATTTAGCATTTTTATTGAGTCAATTTGATTGTATTTGGGCCGCCCCGCCATCTGCACCCAATAGACGCGATCGCTCGCCCAACTGTTTGCACTTCCCACACTCGGCGCCATAAACAGTTTCTATTGTTTACATATGCACGTTGCTCTGGTTGCGGCCTTTAGGCCACTTTGTGCGACGTTTTGCCTTAAAAGTTCATAAATTTCCCATTTGTCAATTTGGAGTTGTTGCTCGTCACATTAAGATAACAACAAAATGAAGGTGTGTTTCTTTTGGCCAACAGGCCAACCAGCCAGCAGTCGCATTCCCCTGTGTTGCGTTGGTGATTTAGTAATTCAATATTTTATTATGGGGTGTAATTTTAGTATGTTTGCATAAACCACGGCAGACACGAGGTGCGCCCGAATGTGTGCGAAAAGCCAGACTTTAATTACTTTTGCAGTTTGTTGTCACTAATCTTGGGACAATAAAGTTTAAATTGTTTGCGTTGACTGCACAATAAAGTTAGCTACTAATTGAGTTATTTATTTATTGACAGTGATTTCGGTTCAAGAAGATTTAAATGCTCATACGCCTAGTTGGTCATAAAATAAAGTGGCCAAATGAAAAGTAATGAGCTAATGCAGACATTTTTAGTGGGTTTTTTGAATTGATTAGACTAATGAGTTGAAAGCCTTTGAAGCTATTGCTCCAATTTTTTTGAGTTCATAGAATAATTAATTACGGGGAGTGTAGTTTTAGGGTGCTTTTCTACTTTTGTGGCAGCACTACTGGCCTCTGTAAGCCGCATAAGCTGTCGCCGTAACCGAAGCTAGCCATTTGGAATGGACATAAGGTGCCTTGAATCTGTGTACAAATACAAAGGCACAACACTGATGGTTGTTGCATGCGAAGCTTTTGTCCCTTTATTGGTCTGTGTTGTCAGATTTGTATGTATGCCTTTAACCAAGACGAGTCTAATTTTCAGAGCTTACCAAACCAAAACAATGCTCAGAGTTAACTGTGCTACTACCTGTGAGATGATAAGAGCGCCTACTAGGCCTCTCGAGGCCCATAAGCGATGATCAGCTGTCCCTATAATTTTTACCCGTTGAAGTACCACATGGACAGCTGCTAATGTGTGCAAGGAGGGTTTTCGGTGTCAAAAACCCCACACAGCCTTTCTTTAATCAACATTTTCAATCACTATGCATGTATGTACAATTCCATACTAGCAAAAAGTTCTTTGATCTTTAAGCAATAAAAAAATATAATAACACAATTTGATGGCAAAATTAATTAATTTTATTCAAGATAATTCCCTTCGGACTTACTACATCGATTTACACGATCTTATACGTCCTCAAAATGCTTTCCTTTCATCGAATCATCATCGGTAAATGCATTTTTCCAAAAAAATTAAAGTCGCACGGTGCCATATCAGACAAATACAAGGAGTGGTAGATTTTTTTATTTTTTTTTTCAACAAAAGCGCAGGAGATGACCCCTATTAATGCGAGGCATTGCGTTGGTTCAGAAAGGATATAAAGGTTAGGAGATAGGATTTTGAGAGAAGTGGTTATGGACTCTCGACTTGAACTCATCGATAGATGGTTACGGCTGGTATGACAGCAACGGAGTCCGGTAAAAATTCTTGACCATAGAAATTTAGAGTGCAGAGTCCCCATAGTATTTATCAAGCCTTTCCTTGGTTTCGCTGATGATTTTTTTACGCAAAAAATAATGTTTTATCAGCATGCAAAATTCACTTTCTTCCATTTTTGTCGAAATTCAAAGAGTTGCCTGCTTTCAATGACTGTCAAACACAAAGCAAATGACGTATCATACTTAAAATTTGAATGTAACTTACTAAGAAACGGTAGTTGACAGAAGCAGTGTTGTGTTTAAGGTTACTACGCGGGAAATTAAAAAAGTCACTGACTTCTCAAACTGCCGTCGTAAATGTTTAAAACCTGTGCACAACAAACGGTGTACCGATGAACTTGTACCGATGACCCAAACATACTTTCACTTCAGAAGCAATAACGCCGAGTCGTGTTCAAGGCACATGTTTTTTTAACTGACATAAGAGCTTCCCAAACAAGTGAAGCTAAGTGAGCTAAAACAAGTATTAATTTCCTGGACCAAGTTGATGTTGAATTAAGTGTTCTACTTTATACGCAACTCATGGCAAGTTGAGGGCAAGAAGCGCAGTTTATTGTATAGCATTCAGCAATTACCTTCAAGCATATCAATGTAATCTAATAATACATTTTCTCTAACACAAAATGGGAAAAAAATGCAAAACAAACAACTAAAACCACACATCGCACTAAGCCAAACAAGGCAGATAATTTCGTAAGCATTAAATTATTAGCTGCAAAAATGAATTTATTCATTCGTATTCGTCCTGCAACCGAGCGTGTGGGCGCCTCAACACGTAGCAGCAAAATATGTTCAACGGCTCAAGTTTTCTGCCCCAAGACAGCAGCCGAAACAGCTGAAATTAAGTCTCTGCTGCTTGAAGATGTGTTGCCAACATCATACAGAAGCAGTTACCTTGGCCAAAACGAGCAGTAGTGGGCACTGTCAGGAAAAGACAAATTTTTTTTACCGTTTGGGGAGAGTAGAGAAACAGCTCCTTGTTCTGGTCAGTCACGTACACGTGACGCTCATAAGTCGCGCTCCAGACTGACAGACAACAAACGGCAGACAGCAAAATGGCAGAGGCCGCAACAAAAATTTCTACTTTCACAATGAAGAGAAATTGTTACAAACATGAAACGAAATAAATTTGCAGCAACAATATTATTGAAATTTAAGCACAATTGCGACAGAGTAATAACCTATCGCCCCCCTCCCCCCATGCAGACATAGTACGCTGTAAGTGGGTTTGTTCTAATGTGTACGTGTGTGTTTAATTTTGCTGCTCCTAGCAAGTGTGCAAATGCGCATAATTGTGTTGCAAATTGTCATGAATTAGACTCCAACTCTGGACAGACAAAAGGATTGCATGACAACAAAACAGCCGAACGACAACAAGCGCCCATAATGACAGCGCCAACAGACGTCGAGTGCAGCCCGAAAAGTAGTTCAGACGCCGTTGTTAAGTATCTGTTTGTATGTGTATGTGTTTTTTTTCCACTGCAAGCACCGCTGCAAAATGTCGCGGCACTGTTCGCTGCGCCGCAAGGTCGCAATAAATACCGACCGCATGACAGACAGACGGCGCTGGCGACCGGCAGGCGCCTCATTTGAATTGATTTTGCGTGTTGTTTGTTGTCAGGGCTTTTGCTGGCGAGTCAGCAACACAAAAACTGTTATTTCAACGTCGACAGTAGCTCAACGTCCGCTTTTGACGCCGCCACAGTCGCAGCGAATGTGTGGGCCGCGCGATCGAGTGTGAGTGCTGCCGTTCTCTCACAAACACTCGCACACGTTTTCCTGTCTTTTATGTGCCTTCTGGTATGTGTGTGATTTTCTTCTACTTTTATTGACGCTCGACCTTGGCCACAACCTGAATTTTTCCTCTGCCAAACAGCGCCAAAGTGCTTTGAACTTTTACATAGTTCGAACTTTTTCGCTTGGACGAACGATAGCTTCACTTGGAAGGAAGTTTGCAGCTGCATTGTCTTGCAGCCACCTTTGTATTTTTGCTATTCTTTGCTAGTGACTTGCTATACTGTTGATAATTCCGTGTTCAAAAACGATAAACGCTTAAGTCGACTTTAGACATCTTTGAGTTAACTGTGCTAGCAAGTTCCTCTAAAGCCTGCTGCTCAAAATAGCACTTAGGACATAAGCAATTATTGCTTTTGACCACAAAATTATAAGTTTAATATTAGGAATAAAAATTCATTTTCAAAAAGATATCTCTAGCTACTGCGAATGGCAGCTGATTACAGTGGTTCAAGAAAGGTTAGACGTTTGTCAAAAATATTTATTTAACCCATTTCGTACCAATATTTTGAGAAAGGTTTTATTTAAAAATGTGTGTAATAGGTGGACGAATTAGCTGAAAAAAGGCACGAAAAATGAATTTGAGCAAGATCGATGATGACATTTGTACATAAATGCAGATAAAATTTCGTACACGAAACGTAAACGTATTTCATAGTAATACAAAATTACTAATCCTAGTAATTATATTTTTTTAGTATTTTTCAAAAAATTAAAAAACAAAAATTCCAAGTGTGAGGTTTTTTCAATACCCGTCCGTCTTTAATAAGGAAGATTTGCCATGGCAAACAAATATTTTACCAGAAAGCCAATAGATCTACGAATAATAAAAAACATAAACTTTAGAACAAGTTTATTGTAATAAAACCCAAAATATTTCAAACATGACTCATTTCCGTACCTCAAAGGTACGAAATGGGTTAACAAATTTTAACGAATTTTATGATAATACACGAATTTTATTATATTTTATTGTTTCTTCTGATTTCTGGTCGTTCCGACAGGTGCAGCACAATTTGGCAGGTCACCGCTTCACTTCTTTTGCAGAAAATTGCCTGCAAATTGGGAAACGTAGTAACCAGCGATGGACAACACTTGAATTTGTCTCTCCATTCATTTTGTTGTGAAATAAATTAATTTTCGGCCACAAAAAAACGGGCCAAACTAAGTTGTGCTCCCAATATAAGGTTCGAAATATTTAACATATTTTAAATTTATATTTAAATTTTTTGATAATGGCTGCTTTCCTTTTCATCTTACATTATTCAATAGTGAAATGCAAACTCATCGTCATCGTTTTTTATTTGGATTTGTAAAGATTCCCGTTACTCTGACATCTTCGCAACAAGCATCATTTCAACTATTTCATGTCCAGGATCTCGTTATAACTTGGCCGCTACGGAAATATCGCCAGTACTATAAAAATGTCAACAGTGACTTGAAGCAATGCAGTGCTACAGATAGTTGCAACGAAGCCATTACAACAACAGCGGCAACAATCAATAACACTTCAAGGCATCCGCAGGACTTTACTTGAATTTATGAGACATATCAATGCTTGCAAAGAGCACAACAGAAATGAAAATAACATAGTATGAAAAAACTGAGTAGGTATGTAAGAATATGTGAGTGAAATTATTGGTGTGCAGGATTCATGGCCACACACACACATACACACTTTAAACTCACAAATGCCAACATTTCACAATGTGCTGCACAAAAAAAGAATCGAGTTTATTTCTGTGCCCCGGAATCGCTCCTGCATTCTCGCTTCCTGCTGCTGACAGCTGTTGAGCGTCACGCTATCTTCAACACAGCGTGTCAGCGAGCGAGTTTGTGCATGTGTGTGTGTGTGTGCATTGTGTTGTAATTTATTTAACTTCTGCTCCAAATGCTTTCACACAGCGTGTGCCACTACTTGGCAACTAAATATTTTCCATAAAAAACACAAGCATTTAAAAATGTTTGCCTCTCTCGCCTCCCCCCCCCCCCCTCCCAAATATTCTGCTTGCATCAGAACACCCGCAGCTACATTTGCCTTTGCTGTCAACACTTTAACCTGCATTGTAAGTTGTGTTTAATTTTCTTTATTTCTCGTTCGTTTGTTTAAATTCACTGACTTGAACATGCCACAGCAAAAATGTTATTCCAGTCATTGGCCTTGTTCGAATGTGCGTATGTCAGTCCCAAACGTGGTATTAGCCATGCTGTCGCTCTTGCAAACTAAATTTCAACACTCTTGTCCGGCTCTCGTCAGCAACAAACAAATTTTGTTTGTGTATTTTTGTTTTTTTGCTTTCTCTTTAAAGTTTTCGTTTTTCTAGCTAATCATTAGAAAAGTTGTAATTGAAATAGAAGTTTTATTGAGGGCACTCGTTTAAAATTCATTTGAATGCGAATTGAGATGACGAACTGGATATGAAATCCTATTTGTCCAAATTCAATTAGACCTTTTCGATGAATATAATTGTTGAAATATTTAATGGCAATGAGCACATATTTGTTAAAATGTTTCACAAAAATTTTGAGGCAAGAAAATTACCTGTAATTTAAATTTATAATTTTATTTCCATGATTTAAATTCTCTTTCCTTTTATCTAAGCAAGAAATTCAGTGGATAACAAATATTTAAAAATTAAAAATATTTAATTAATTGGTGTACTGTGTAATTAATAAAATTTGCAGATTATGAAAACTTTGAAATCAAAAATATATAGATTTAAAATATATAAATTTGCTCTGAGACCAGAGAAGGTGTATTGTGCCACAAAATCAAACATAAATCCATTCATAATTCATAATTCAAACTGATTGAAGAACAATGGCTACCATAGCTCTCAGTCACATCGTCTATTAAATTGGATCTCTATGAAGTTCATAGTGTGAACATTCTATAAATAAGCAGGCTGTCGAATTGCTCCGCTGAAACAAGCGACTGCGTTCGTATCTACATATATGTCGTGTGGTTGTAAATTGCCTTCTTCTGTCGCCACACGAACGCGTTCACGTCAAGTGCAACGAGTTGGGTCAACGAATTGGGTCAACTGTGATAAACGTGTTTGCGCGTAATTATGACATTTTGATGTCAGACTCTTGCATTTTCAACGAAAACTTTACAATAACCATATACAGTTTGTCAAGTAAATATTTTCAAATTTAAAGAAGGTAGAAAATTATTTTGAAAAGCTTATAATATAACAGAAATTGAAATAATTTGAAAAGCTTATAATAATAACAGAAATTGCAATAATTTGAAATTATTTGAAAAATATAGATTAATTGAATATTTCACTCTCATATAATATCAAAGTAATGTCTATTTGATTCGCGTATTGAAGGGCTAATTGATATGAGAGTATCTCCTAGACGACCCAGAAAACTGTCTCGCAGAGAAGAAAGAAAAATCATCCGAAAAGTTCGTGAAAACCCCCATATCTCAATAAGGGAAATGGTTTTGGATATAAAAATAGAATGCGGAACTGATGTATCTCATGAAACTGTTCGGAACTGTAAGGCGCCAAATTTTCAATGCAATCTTGGTTTTGAAAGAAGACGAACTTTTTGACAGTTTGAAGTATAGCTTCATTTCCTTTTTTGATTTTTTACACTGTTTTCGCTTATCAAATAGACATTACTATTAATCTATATCTATAAAAAATAAAAAATATAAAAAAATGTCAAAATATTGCAATTTCTGTTATATTTATAAGCTTTTTAAAATAATGTTTCTAATATACCTTTTTTAAGTTTGCAAACATTTACTTGACAAACTGTAAATCTTTAAATAGGCATTACCAATTGCACTGGAAAACCATTCATTACGCATCACTTGAGCACTTAAATTTAAAATTAATTGAATTAAAAACTGATCATTTGATTAAAATTATATTCAATACGGAAAATTTCAGCTCTGACGGCAGCCGATTCAGCACATATGGCGTTCACTCGCCACAATTCCTTCTCACATTATTTCAAAAAATATGCGTTGAAATTGCGCTCTCCTTGCGTCCCCTTGATGCCACACTGGCCACTATAGAAGTGCTGTTAATTTGATAAAACTCATCTTTATTTTTAT
This sequence comes from Melieria crassipennis, assembly GCA_963668005.1. Lineage (NCBI taxonomy): Eukaryota > Metazoa > Arthropoda > Insecta > Diptera > Ulidiidae > Melieria > Melieria crassipennis. The sequence continues at coordinate 37,635,353 of OY764962.1, read as the reverse complement.
TAACTCATTTCCTAATTGCAAATCTGCCGGAGCATCAAAATCCAAATGAATTCAATGGGCCCATCATATCGCGGCGAACATGAAACAAATGGCGGCCGTGATGGCCCCCGAAGCGGCGCACGCTGCACCGATTGTGATTGATATGTGATGAGTTATCGACGCGTGGATTCTTCATTTCCGTTCCGTCCGTCAATTAGTGCGCCCCATCTTCCAATCGCCCCTTTGATTTCGTACTATACGAGTACTGCTATATATATACTATATATGTCTGTATGTCGTCTATTGGTTGGTGGTTGTTGCTTTGTGGTTTTTTTTTCTTTTTTGGCGGTCGCAGTCGAGTTCGCTCACAATGAAACGAGTGATGTCGATATTTCATGCCTGTTGCTGCCGGTACTTGTTGCTGCTTGTGTTGTTGTACTTTTCATTTTTACTGCATAACATTTCACAATGCTGGCACAAACTCATATTTGCAGAGAGTGGGATGGGATGGGGTGGTGGCGCACAAAATTAAAAATTGAAATAAAACAAAAAACAAGAACATGCGAAGAATTTCGCACCCCAGTTAAATTATTCAAATAAACTGTTGATTGAATTTTACACACATAAACAAGATTTTTTTTTCACCTGGCAAACGATTGCGCCAAAGTGCGAATGAAATAATTATGCACGTCTAAAACATTGGCAACAGGTAGACGCAGGCAAAAACTGCGGATGAAATCACTCAATTCTGCATCGCTCAGCAAAAATTAAAATTTTGTATCTCTCATTGACAGCAATTTCAATGAGCACACTGGCAACTTTAGAGTTGAAAGAATTGTTTATGGAAAAAAACTGTTGCAATTTGTACATCTATAAATTTTTATTGAAATTAGTTATTTGATTTGGTTATTGAAATTTAAATTCTTGAAATTCTAAAAAACTTAAAATATAAAGCAACATCTATACATTTTTATTGAAATTAATTATTTGATTTGGTTATTGAAATTTAAATTCTTGAAATTCTCAAACACTTAAAATATAAAGCAAAATAGAAATACAATTTCACATTTGACTGGTGAGCCAGTTACACGAATTTATGTTGTTTAAGTATGTAGCATTAAGTTTCCGAATTGAAAGTCCAGGGTGCGTTCTAAAGAAAAATTGTGTTCACCAATTTTAAAGTCAATAGGACAATCGATTCCTGGGGCGGTGATGAATTAGTCAGTCAGTCGGAACAAAGAATTATATATGTATATAGACAATTCCATGCCAACACGAAACAGGAATTTCTTGATATCTCCTCCATATGTTTTTTTTTGTGTTGGTGTTGTTTTTGTTGTAGAATGCCTTAAAAATAGGCCTTAAAAATAGGCAAACACATGAACTTGAATTTAATGTTCGGCCAAAGTGGTGTGGCCAATGTTAGTACAGTCGTCAACAAGTTTATAAATAATTTTAATTGCCTAATTTCGGATTTTTGTTTACACAATTTTTTTTAATGTAAAATGTACGAAGTACATCGAAACTATAGTCGACAAATTTGAATATTTTGTGAGTTTTGAATTGAGAGTGGAAATGAAACTAAATTTTTTTATTTGATTTATTGTGTCTAATAACACAGTGCAACACCTAAAAAAAGGGCAAGGTCAAACATGTCTCATTCGATAGAGGACCTTAGTAGATGAAAAAGTGTCAACGGATTTTTTCCGGAATGTTCCAGTTTTTTTGTAAATGCAGTTTAAAGATGGCGGCTTAGTGCCCCTTACTGAAACTTTTAAAACTTTATATCTTTTGATTCAAATGTCAGAAAGGAAAAATTTTTACGTCAAATGAAAGCCAATAATATGAAGAAACAATATCCTTTTTTGAAAAATTTTATGAAAAACGATATGAAGGACCTCAAATAAATTTTTATCCTTGAATATCCTGGAAACCGTGAGAGCTAAATTTATATAAGTGACTTCTGGTAAAAAAGCATTCAAACATCTATACTGCATATTAATTTCAATCACTTTTACTGTTAAGCCACTACAGCGTTTCAAAAATTATACACTGCTACATTCATGTTTTTATGTACAGAATACTATATGTCGTAGTTGCTTACTAAAAACATCGTATGTATTTATGTATTTATGTCCTTTTTTATAAACTTTTTCAAAAAAAGATATGGTTTCTTTGACTTCATACCATTAGCTTTTACTTGGCGTAAAAATTATTTTTTCTGACATTTGAGTCAAAAGATATGAAGTTTTAAAAGTTTCAGTAAGGGACACTAAGCCGCCATCTTTAAACAGCATTTAAAAAAAACTGGAACATTCCGGAAAAAATCCCTTGGTACTTTTTCACCTACTGAGGTCCTCTATCGAATGAGATATGTTTGAGCTTGTCCCTCGAAATTTTTTTGAATTTGTTGCACTGTGTAATTTGTGTGTATTCGAAATTTAATACAAATTCGAAGATGCATATTGAGATTTTAGGAAAATATTTCAGTTTGTACATAGTACCAAAAAATTGAAAATATTCATATAAAAAAAATATTTATAAATAATTGTGGCAAATATAAAAACGTACAACCCACATAAATAAAGATCTCCCAAAAAAATATAAAAACATATTTAAAATCATTTGTGTTGTACAATGGCGAATTTGTGGTTTACTTAACACCATCAATCATGCTTTGACAATAATTTGATGACATTTATTCGCCCGAATTTGTGTGCTTGTGGGCGCATTAGTGTCAGTGTGTGAGTGTGTTTGTGTAGGTGTGTGCGCTTGTATTGACGGATTTTGCGCTTCACTTGCACATGCAAATTCTGTGGCATCAATCAAAATCCCACAAACACTCACAGCACTAACCGTTTCGCTTGCATGTCCAGCTGGCATTAACTGCAACGCTCCGGGCACCCGCAAACACAAACAACAACAACACACATTCGCAAATAGAAAATCAAAAGGCAACACAAATCTGAGAAATCAATAAGGAAGTCATGTTGCCGCTCAAAAACACACCAACAACAACAACAACAATAACAGCGGCCATTTTCCCCATATTTTTGCTGTCCACGTGCAACACGCAATGCCTGCGCCACATGCCACACAGCACACACACATATACACAAACACACATACACGTTGTTTGCATAAAGTGGCATAATTTCGGCCAAGTAGTGTTTTTTGCTTAATTTGTTGCTGTTGGTGGCATGTTTGGGCCATTGGCGGCATGTCAGCAGCCAACTAAAAGCCTTTTGCCGTTATGGGCGCCTGTTGTCGGTGCTGTGCACAAGCTTTTAAGATTTCTTACAGCTCTCGCTTTCGAACGCATGCAAAATGGCTGCGTCCATTGCTGCCAATAACAAAATAAAGCGCTCTCTATTAGTTGGCCACTGTTCATTTTATAATCCGCACTTCTGTCGCTGCTGCCCGAGTTGGGAGCACGCGAGCCGTCAGGCATTTCCCCTGCATTTACCTCAAGGACTTTTGTAGAAAAATTCTTACAGCATTGCACTGTTCTGCAGCGGCGACTTACAACCGACGCGTGCAGCACGTCAACGTCACGCTAAGACTTCCGTTCAGTGGCTCTTGCAATTTCCTACAATTTTAGCGCTTTTCTGTTTGCTTGCCTCGATGCATTCGCTGCAGCGGCGGCGCTTGATAGCGATTTTGGAAAATTTATGGTTGCATTATTGGTGGCAAGGGATGGTTTTATTTGGGTTAGTGAAGTGTCAAAAGTCATTCATTAATTTCAGAGCAGCGCAGGCCGGCAAATTGCATACTTTTAGATAGAGAAAATTCTTAAAGAATAAAATGTTTGAGGAAGTGACCTGAACTGCTAGTTGATTTATGGTAAAAAGTCGATTGTGAAAAATTGTGAGTTTCTTTGCAATTGGTATTTGAATGTCAAAGTTGGAAGCCTGAGCACAAGGACATAGATGGAAACTGTATAGCCAACGAGCTGGCAGGAGCTGACACAACGCTACAAAGCATCAGCGCCACTGAGAATGTAGAAATACTACTCTCCACATGTGAATTACATCTAGAAACCACATCTACAATTTAGAAACTATATAAAGCAAACACCAGATGGCTGAATGAACAAACATGCACCACGGTAAGTCAGATCTGACCTTTGACCAACCCAGAGCAGATCCAGGGAACTAATCCTGCTCAACAAAGCCTCCATAGGAATTGTTGTTAAAGTCATTACTGGACACTGATTGGAGATTTCTGGAGATCGGATCTGCCATAGAACGACTTCTGCAGAAGCTGTGGGGACAAAGACTGTGAGGAAACCGTTGGGCACATGTCCAGCGCTTGCGAGAACGCGCTTTCAATTCTTGTGACAGCACTTTTTCAGACACCTACAGAAGGGGTGTCTTCTACGGGGCAACATCTACGACTTTATCAGAGCTTCCACTGGCTCTCGCCAACTGAAAGTGTATAGGTGGAGCCTCCTGTGCTGACACAATGGGCCACAAAGCCTACCTACAAAAATTAAAAAACAAATATTTTCGCAGATTTTCTCCCTCTTTTTACCCCACTGACCGCAGCCACAGTTGTCTTAAATCATCTTTTTGACTCTTAACATCAACCATGACACCATCAATTTGACACCAAACATTGCGAGCGCTAAGAATTCACATTGAATTAATACGAATTTACTAATAATTAAGTTTCAGTTTATTTTATTGTATTTATAAGGAAGTCTTTTTACTAGTTTTATAAATAAAATGCGTTATTAACTGAAAAAAAACACCACATATGAGCCGGTCAGCGTAAATATGATCTCATTCTCTTCATTAAATACTCAATTAAGCATAATTTTACACTACACAATTGAGCACACAAATCATTACAACAGTTAATAAACTGAACAAATAGAAATAAAAATTGATCTTATTGTGTCAATTCTTGAAACGCAAAACTTTGCTGTAGTCGCTTCTGGGCAATTCATCAATTTCACGCTAAATACTCAGTAAATATTTTACCTACAACAACCACACCGCGCAACGCACACAAACGTTGTTGTTTTATGTTTCGCTACACTAATAGAAACCGCCCAACAACTACATAATCCCATCGGCGTTTTTGGCCGCAACTGCATTTCGTTCAAATGAAACCAAATTTTTATTTTGACATGCGATTGATTTTCCAACGCCAAACAAAATGAACAAAGCGAAAACAAACGAACAAAAACAGTTCAAAAGCGCTCGCGAAAATGCTCACGATCGGGTAATAAGTCAATTCCAGCCAACAGCAAGACAGGTGGGTGTGCCAAGGCACCGAAACATAGCGTCGGAGGGCGGAGAACGAGCGGCGCCAAATGGCGCACGGGGTCGAAGTGCGGACAGGTGCGGCACTCATCTCGGCGCTCATCTCATATCAGCAACACGCCGATCTGGCTGAATGATGAAGACAAATCGGCCGCAGTTGTGGCAATTGACTTGCTGCGAGTGCGTCCGGACAGACAGCGAAGTCGAGCGGATTTCTAATTAGCCAGACAGACACTTTCAAGTTTTACAAATGAAACAATAACAATTAAAATCAGCTAAAACAATAACAAAAACAAATATATGCACTTAATAAAAGTTCTAGTTTTAGTTTTCATTTAAATTTGCTGTTGAAACGAATGCACGACCGGCCACTCATTCAAATTTATCGGCAATAATGAATTTCAAGTAATTAGTTATTGTAGCGACGATCGCCTGAAAGAGTTTTTAACAGTTTCTGTACTCGAACAGTGTCTGTACAGCCAAATGGTTTTGTAGTTTTATACTTGGAATGATTATGTTCCACAGCGAAATTACGCTTTGTGCCGCAACTATATTTAGACAGACACTTTAGACTGCACAGAGCTGATTTGTTTGTGCGAAATTTTGCTAGGAAGCCATTAAAGAATAGAATGTATTTTCCTTGGATTGCAGACAAAATTCAGTTTAGGTGGGCGAGCGCCTGCTGTATTGCAGGTTAAAAGCTGCGTGGGCCAACAAGAGTTAAGTAGTTTAGTCTAATGTCCACACGTTCACTTGCTGGCTGTGGCATCCGAATAGCAGCGTCACAGCCTTGCAGCGAAAACTTAATTGAATTTTAACGACTTTGTGAAAATCAACAAAATCATTTGGCCTCACTTGCTCAACAAATATTTCATTAACTATTTTTTTTATTGTTTTTTTGTTTATCAATTAGCTAGCGCACACTTACCACGCCGCCGACGCCGCAATAAATCGACAATGACACCAACAATCCAATATGATTCAAAGCCGATTTCCATTTCAATGACTTCCAGCAGCCTTTGCGACAGAGGCCGCCGCTCTCTGCCGCCTCGACGCGCACATCCAAATGCTTGAGTTTCTCCAACAGTTCCGTGTTGGCCTCATCGCCGGAATCGAACTCCACCATTGCTGCTGCGGCACTTGAGTTCTTTCACTTTTTATGCTGCCAAATCCTTTGAGTCGAATTTTATTTGTTCGCACTGTGTAAATTTGCTTTTATGGGTTTTGAATAATTCACCAACTCAAAACTCTCACTTTCCTCTTTTGTAACGTTGATATGTGCGCAGCGAATTGACACGATTCAAATATAATATAATTTATTACAACTGCAAATTATTACAACGTATAATATTTATTGCAACTGCTTTAATAATTCACTTTGCGTTCTCGATAGACATTCATCACATTCATCACATTTGCAAACTGTCGAACATGGCGGCATAACAAAATGTCCGCCAACATGTCGCCCACCACGTGGCGCAGCATATTCGAAGCATTCTCTCGTCAAGTCAACAAGGCGTATGCGTAACTTTTTTATACTTCATTTTGATTAGCGGAAATTTACTGCAGTTGTTTCAAAAGCCATAAATACGGCACAAGGCTAATGCCGGTTGCTGATTTATCGGACATATACATTTTGAATCTGACAGTTTTCAATTCTGCATTGCAATTTTATACTTTTTCGTTTACACTTTTCATGGGCAAAAGAGATTTCCTGAAATGCACTCAAAGCTTGTGAAAATGCTTCAAACCTGCGATATATGTTTATTTGTATGCATATTTATGGTATGAACACATATTCATTTTATTTTAGTTTATTGTTTTTATTATGTATTTCTTTATTTTATTCATTTTTCTAATAATTTGTATAAAATTTATTAATTTTTTTTATTTTAATTTATTTTATCTTATTTTTTAATTTAATTTTTTTATTTTATTTTAGTTTATTTTATTATATTTTATTTTATTTTATTTTTCTTCTCTTTTCTTTTACAATATTTTATTTTTTTTTAATAATTTTTTTATTCTGATTTGATTGATTTTATACTATTTTATTTAATTGTGGTTTTAATGTATTTTATTTATAGTCCAGTCGTGTCTAGATATAGTGAACTAATTATTGCAAGGCCTGTTCACAGTATTGAGGTTGTTCATTATATCAAGGTTAACATTTTTGTTAAAAATGTTTTATTTGCTCAAAATACACTTTTTGCTGTTTGCTTGAAATTGCTTTCAAAATTTTGTTCACTATATCGAGGTGTTCACTATATAGGGTGTTTACTTTACCACGACTGTATTTATTTTTATTTTAATTTATTTTATTTAATTGTGGTTTAATTTTATTTTACTTTTCTTCTCTTTTCTTTTACTATATTTTATTTTTTTTTTTATTTAATTTTCTTATTCTGATTTGATTTATTTTATACTATTTTATTTAATTGTGGTTTAATTTATTTATAGTATTCCATTTTATTTTATTTTATTTTATTTTGTTTTATTTTATTTTATTTTATTTTATTTTATTTTATTTTATTTTATTTTATTTTATTTTATTTTATTTTATTTTAGTTTATTTTATTTTATTTTATTTTATTTTATTTTATTTTATTTTATTTTATTTTATTTTATTTTATTTTATTTTATTTTATTTTATTTTATTTTAATTTTATTTAATTATATTTCATTTTATTTTATTTTATTTTATTCTATTTTATTTTATTTTATTTTATTTTATTTTATTTTATTTTATTTTATTTTATTTTATTTTATTTTATTTTATTTTATTTTATTTTATTTTATTTTATTTTATTTTGTTTTATTTTATTTTATTTTATTTTATTTTATTTTATTTTATTTTATTTTATTTCATTTTATTTTATTTTATTTTATTTTATTTTATTTTATGTTATTTTATTTTATTTTATTTTATTTTATTTTATTTTATTTTATTTTATTTTATTTTATTTTATTTTATTTTATTTTATTTTATTTTACTTTATTTTATTTTATTTTATTTTATTTTATTTTATTTTATTTTATTTTATTTTATTTTATTGTATTTTATTGTATTTTATTTTATTTTATTTTATTTTATTTTATTTTATTTTATTTTATTTTATTTTATTTTATTTTTTATTTTATTTAATTGTATCTTAGTTTATTTTATTTTATTTAATTTAATTTTATTTTATTTTATTTTATTTTATTTTATTTAATTTTATTTTATCTTATTTTATTTTTTATTTTATTTAATTTTATCTTATTTTATTTTATTTTATCTTGTTTTATTTGATTTTATTTTACAGTACTTTTGGTTATTTTAAAATATTATTTTTATAGTGTTTTGGTTTACTTTTATTTTATTCGTTTTTTTAATTTAATTTATTTTATTTTACTTTATCCTTACTTATTTTATTTATCTAATTTTATTTAATTGTATTGCGTTTATTTTATTTAATTCCGATTATTCATATTTATTGTATACTTTTTTATTTCTAAAATGCTTTTTATTTCTGGTTTTTATTTACATAATTTATTCTTGTACCAGATGTTATTTACGAATTTTATATGTTTTGGTAATTATTTTTTTATTTTTTTTAATGCATAATAATGTGTCTTAATTGACTATAAATTAGTTTATTTTTCTTATTATTTTCACACATTTGTTTTAATTTTTTTGTGTAATTTTATATCCTGTACTTTTACTTCATCATATTTTGCAATAATTTTATTATGTTTCATTTGCAGAATTTTTTGCTTTTGTTCCATTTTATTATTGATTGAAATTAGTATACCTATATCTTTTATTATTCTATGCATTCATTTTAATTTTTATAATTTTGTAATAATTTTATAACATATAAAAATTATATTACAAAATACAAAATATCCCAATTTTTTTATTTTTATTTGATATTTATTTATGAATTTTTTCTAAATGTTTTTAAATATTTTGTATTACTTATATTTATTTATCTTTTTTCAAATTTTCTTGTTATATTTAGATTTTTCACCATGTTTCAATGAAAACACATGAAATTTTGTTTGTTTATTTCAATGAGGTTTTAAATTATTTGTTTGCTTTATCTTATCTTTTTTAATGTTATAAACATATTTCCATCATGTTTGCATTGTTGGTTTTCGTATACTTGCTTTTAAACTAATGTAATATTTGCACTATTATATTAAATTTTATTGCATTTGCTGCAATTTTTTTACATGTTTTATAATTTCATTCATTTGTTTTTCATTTTTTCAGCAATTTTTTTTTTGGATTATTTTCTCTTGTATTTCTTCAAAATAAATGTTTAAATTACACTCGCACGCGGCACACGGCAACAGCGCACGCATCTGCTCGCCACAGTGTCAACGCAACGACTGAAAGCGAATTTTC